>JASPKP010005836.1:0-15182 GCA_030674155.1 Stramonita haemastoma | reverse complement strand
AAAAAAACTACACCCTACACTGCCTGTACTATATGCACTACTCATCTAACAACATTTGCACTCCACGTACTTTGCACACACGCCGCATGCCTACACCTACCCCCCCACACACATCACTCCACACCAACCACATCCACCCACACCACACCACACCACACTACACTACCTACAAAACACTACCTACACAAAACACTACACCCCACACATTACAATTTTTCACCCCTGTAAAGAAGGCCTATCCCCCACACTTCTTAACTGTTTTCCCCTCTCTCTCAAATTTTCCCCACACTGGCACGCCCCCCCCCCCCCCATACCTCCTTTTTTCTGTTTTCCCCCCCTTGTACTTTCCCTACTTTCCCCTGTCCCCCCCCCTCCCCCACCCCTCTCCTCCCCATCTCCTCTCTCCTCCCTTCCCTCTCTCTCTTCTCCCTCTCTTTTCCCTTCTCTCGGGGGGGGGGGGGGGGGGGGGGGGGGGGGGGGGGGGGGGGGGGAGGGGGGCATGCCAGTTCAGAACATTGCCCCCACAATTTAAAACCCCCGGGTTCGGTCCTCGAGGAAATTTCTTCCTGATTAACTCAGTGCTACTCCACCCCCCAAAAGTTTCGGATGAGACTTTAAAAACCCGGGGGGCCCCCCGTGTGGGGAACGCACGCAGAACATCTTGCGCACACGTTAACCCTTTCCGTTTTTTCGTAAAAGTGGGCCCATCGGGCCGGGGAAACAGAGACAATATTTACAAAACTGCTACACCGGGGCCCGGGATGAAAAAAAGCACATGTTGCTTTTCTGTTATCCTCAAATTTTTAAAAGAAAAATAAAAAAATAAATAAATAAATCCCCCTCTCTCTCTCTCTCTCTCCTCCTTCTCTTCTCTCTCTCTCTCCCCTCTCTCTCTGTTTCTCTCCCCTCTCTCTTCTCTCTCTCTCTCTCTCTCCTCAGATCTTTTTCACTCTTTTTTCCTACCCCTAATTTTTGTGTTTAGTCTACTACTGGGGTTCACGTAAGTTTCCGAAGCAATAATCCCCGTTTGGGGGTCACACCTTCAGCATTTTCCGCCGGGGGATTTCCCCCATTATTTTTCCTAAGGTTGAAAGTCCCTTTAAGGCCCAATGGGAAATTTCCCGTGAATGTGTGAGAATGTAGGGAAAAGAAGAGATGGGATGGAAGGGTGGGGGGAGGGGAAGGGGGGGTGGGTGGGAGGGGAGAGTGAGAGAGAGGGGGGGATGGGGAGGGTGGGGGGAGGCTAGAGAGATGGAGAGGGAGAGGAGGGGAGAGAGCAGAAGAAACACAGAGAGACACAAGAACAGAAACAGAGAGCCCGAAACAAGAACAGAAGATAGAGTGTGGAAAAAAGAAAAAGATACGCCCCCCCCCCCCCCCCCCCCCCCCCCCCCCCCCCCCCCCCCCCCCCCCCCCCCCCCCCCCCCCCCCCCCCCCCCACACACACACCACAATTTTTCCCCCCAAAACCACCACCCCAAAAAACCCAAATACAAAACCCCCAAAAGACGAAAGAAAACCCAAAGAGACAAAAACGGGGCGCAAACCAGAAAAACCAAAAGGGCAATTTAAACCCAGGAAGGCCCGAGGGAGGGGGGAAAAAAAAGGGGGGGGGGGGGAAAAAGGGAAAAATGGGGGAAGGGGCCGGGGGGGGAGAGGGAAAACACGAGAAAAGAAGGAGAGGAAAAGGAAGGAGAGCGAAAAAGGGGGGGAGGGAAAGGGGAGAGGGGAAGGAGAGAGAGAGAGAGACAGAGACAGAGACAGAGACAGAAACAGAACAAAAAACAGAGACAAAAGACAGACAACGACAGCAGACAGGGAGGCTAGGGGGGGGGGGGTTAAGGCCAGGATTGCTTAGGTTTTATCACCGAAGCTTTCTCATTTTTTTCTCTCTGTTTCTTTGTGGACTAAAGGAAGCACAGGGGAGGGGATGGCTATGGGGGTTCATGACTGTGGGCTGTTACCTTGGCTGGGGTGGGCACAGATGTGTGTGCGTGCTTCGTGCGTGCGCGTGTGTGAGTTGTTTTTTTTTGTGTTTGCGTGCGTCGATTTTGGTGTGTGTATGTGGTGTGTGTGTGTGTGTTGCGTGTGCGTGGGTGCGTGTTTTGTGTGAGTGGTTGGCGTGTTGTGCTTTTGGGTTTTGGTTGAGTTGGTGTGGTGGTTTTTTGTGTGTGTGTGGGGTTTTTTTGGTGTGTGTGTGTGTGGTTTTGGGTGTTGTTTTGTTTTGGTGGTTTGTGGTTTTTTGAGTGAGTGTGATGTTTCCTCTGGGGTTTTTGTGGTTTGTGTTTTGTTTAAATATGTGTGTTTTTTGTGTGGCATGGTGCTTGCTTGCGTGCGTGGTGCGTGCACGCCGTGGTTGTCTGTGTTTTTTTGTATGTGTGTATGGTGTGTGCGTGAGTGCGTGCGCCTGTAAGTCTGAAGGTTTTTTACTGCCTGGAGTACGGGTCCCAAATAGTTTGCGCCGCTTTCAGTCTGTTGCTTTTTTTTCTTTTCTTTTATTTATTTCTTTCTGGCCTTTTTTCTTTTTATTTTTGTTTGATTTTTTTTCCTTTTGTCTGTTTTTCCCTTTTATTTTTTTTTCTCTCTCCCTGTGTTTTTGTCTTTTTTGTTTCTGTTTTTTTCGTCTTTCCCTTTTTGCATGCCTGTCTGTCTGTCAGTGTTTTCGGGTCTGTTATCGGTCGCCGTCGGGCCCTGCTGGCGGGCTGGCTGGCTGGCTGGCTGGTGGCTGGCCTCTGTCTTCTTTTCTTCTTCTTCTTCTTTTCTTTCTTTTTTTCTTTTTTCTTCTTTTCTTTCTTTTTCTTCTTCTTCTTTTTCTTCTTCTTCTTTGCATACAGACATGCGGCACACTTTTATGGGGATTTAACTGGATAAAAAAATTTTTTTCCCCAACATTTTCTATTTTGATTGAGTTTGTGATGATGAAAAATTACCCCCACTCATTTTAATATACAAACTCAACCTTTAAAATTATCTCTTATCTTGACCCCTCCCTCCCATCCCCGCTTCCCCCTTCTAATTCCCCCTCCCCAAAATTCCCCCCCCCCCTATCCCCCTTCACAACCTGTAAAGAAAAAATCAATCAGGCTTTTATAATCATTGGACATACTTGTAACTGGGGGTGGGGGCGGGAGGACAGGGGGTATGTTTAAGGGCAGTGATCTCCTCATCAGGTGGTGTGGGGGGTTTTTCTTTATCAGTTGGAATTGGGGGCGAAGAGAGAGACCAAGAGAGAGAGACAGGACCGGGAGAGAAGAAAGACAGACAGCCCTGGGTTTTGTGTTGTTGTGTGTGTTTTGGGTGTGGTTGGTGTGTGTGTGTGTGTGTGGTGTGTGGTGTGTTTTGTGTGTGTGTGTGTGCGTGCGTTACGTGCGTGCGGCGTGCGTGCGTGCATGCGTGCGCGTGAGTGTTGTGTTTCGTGCGTGCGTAGGGTGCATGCGTCTGATCTTTGTGTGCGTGCACATGTGTGTTTTAAAAAAACCCCCCCCCCTCTCTCCCCTTTCTAATTCTTCCCCCCCCCCCTGCAACTTCCACCACCCCTGTGAAGGGACAAGTCAGGGCTCTCATTTTGGACACCAGGAGCTCTGTGCCCCTGCGGGCATTGTGGACAGAGGGAGTTGGTCAGGGGTCCTAAAGGGCCATCTCTGTGGGGTGTTCTGTTATCAAAAGGACTTAGGGTGGTGCTACGAGAGAGAAGGCTTTATTGGTACCCCCTGTGACTGTGTTTTTTTTGTGTGTGAGGGGGGTGTGTTTATTGATTGTATGTATGTGTTGCGTATATTATGTGGTACTGTGTGTGATGTGTATTGTGTTACTCTTTTTATGCTGTTCCCATACTTTTTCTGTTTTTCCCCCCTCTCTTGTCCCCGTCTGTCTGTCGTCTGCCTTTGTCTCTCGTCACTCTCTGCTGTTTTTTTGCCCTCTGTCTCTTTTTCTTTGTCCGTCTTCTGCCTTTTTGCCCATGCTTTGTCTTGCTGCCCTGTCATGTCTATGTTTTTCGGTGTTTCTGTGTGGGTCTGTCCTTCTCAACCTGAATCTCTCTCTCTGTCTGTCTTCCTTGCCCTGTCTGTCTGTCTTCTGTCGTCGTCTGTTCCCCTTCTGTCTTCTGTCTCTCTCTGCTTCCCCCTTCCCCCTCTCTCCCCTCCGCTCTCTCTCTCTCTCCCCCCTCTTTCTCTCCCCTTCTTCTCTCTCTTCTCTCTCTCTCTCTCTCTCTCTTCTCCCCTTTTGTCCTGTCTGTCTCACCCCCCCCAGGGATCCCCATGCCTAAAGCGGTTTCCCCCCCAACATTCCCACTTTTGCCCCATATTCCACCCAATGGTTCCCACCCAGCCCCCCCGAAAAATGGGAGGGCGCCACACGTGGAAAAGTCAAGGGTGCATCACACTTTGGAGTTTTTCCTCCCGTTGTGCTGGAATTTGTATTTTGGGGTTTGGGTGGTGGTTTTGGTAAAATTTAGCGGGTTTTGTGCTGGTGTTGGGTGGGGGGGGGGGGTGGGGGGGGAAAAATGACGTGTGTGTGTGTGTGTTTGTTTTTTTTGTTTGTTTGTTTGTTTGTTTGTCGTTGTTTGTTTTTGTGTGGTGTGTGTGTTTGTGTGTGTGTTTTTAGTGAACTGTTTCACCTAGGCGCACCTTAAGGGGGGGGGGAGCGTGATATACTGTAAGATAGGGGGTGGGGGGATAAAAAGGAGGTGGGGAAAGGGGGGAAGGCATAATGTTCCCCTATAGCTTTTTGTATGACTGAAGAATCACAGCGGGGGGGGGTTAGGTGGGAGAGAACAAGGCCTTGTGCCTTCCCCGTATTTCTTCATTATATATTTACACGTTGAACCCCCTTCTTGCCGCCTCGAAAATTAAGCCATTTTTATTGGTTTCCTACCACGCGCTGGTGAAGTTTCGAAGGTAAAAGAGCCGTTAGCATTTGTTTGGTAGTGTAGTGGTCAGATTTCCCCGCCAGTTCCAAGGCACGGGGGACTTAACTTTTCGCCTCGTCAGCTTTGCGTATAAGCATTCAGCTTTGTCAAACATCGTCTTTTTTTAGAGGGAAACGTGCTGCTGTTTGTGAGAAAAAATTCTTTTTTTGTTGTTGTTATCTTTGTCATTTAGAACAGATCATACTAGTCTGTCTGTCTGTCTGTCTGCTGTCTGTCTGTCGTCTGTCTCTCTCTCTCTGTTTTCTGTCTGTCTTGTCTGTCTGTCTGTCTTTGTCCCCGTCGCTTGTCTGTCGAACTGTCTCTTATCAATCTGTCTGCCCGTCTTTTTATTTCTATTATCATCTATCTATCTATCTATCTATCTATCTATCTATGTATCTATTCTATCTATCTATCTTTTCTATCATCTATCTACTATTCTATTTTATCTATTTACCTATCTATCTATCTATCTATCTACTATCTATCTATTACTGTCTGTCTTTTGTTGTCTGTCCTGTCTATCCTTCTCAATTTTTTTTTTTTTCTTGGGTTCCCTTTAAAAAACAACTCGTTAAGGGGGACCGCCAGTTTCTTTATTTTATGATCCACACCTTCACCGAAGTCGAAAGTACTCCTTCATGGTGGGGAAAAAATGGACACAACGCAAAAAACCACATTGGTTAATCTCAGAGCTCCAGCCCAAGAACGGGAAAAAACATCCAAAAAAATGGTCACAAAAAGGAGAAACAATTTCCATAGAAAGGGTAAACAAATAGTAAAGGGAAGGTAAAGGTAAAGGGGTCCCAAACCTATTGGGCACTGGGGGGGGGGCGTCAGAACCTCTGTTTTCTAGGGCCAGATGTTGAGCGCTGCCCATTCCTCTCCTCGCTGCTTTAACCTTTTCCCGACCCCGGGTGAAACTGTGGGGACTGTACGAAGCCAAGGCCGCAACAGTCACCCCTCCACAGTTTGGAAAAACCCCGCTCAATGCTGCTAACCTTAACATGGGGAAACAAGCGCTCGACCACTGAGTATCCCATCCTAAAAATGCTGTAAGGAATCAGAAAATTAAAAAAGAAAAAAAAGGGGACTAGGTAAAAAAAGACTGCAGAAACGTCCGTGCCCACCCGGCGTTAAGATATATATACCCTGGTTTTCTGCCCCTTTTAAGCAGGGTAAAAAACTCCTACTAAAAGTGTAATAAAGGGTCATTAGGGCCAGTGGAAAAGGGGGGGTGGTGAGTGGGGCTCAGGGGGGGGAAAGGGGGGGGAGAGGGGGAGGCGTTAGGACACAAAAAATAGGAATTTGATGGACTAAGGGGAGGAGAAGAATAACACTGAAAGGAAGGAAAAGGGGTGAAAAAAAAAAAGGAAAAGACAAAAAGGAAGGGGAAATGAAAACGAAACAGTTGTTAAAAAACATTAGTAGCATGTAGATCAAGGCACAATCAAAAATATTTTTTTTTTCTGTTTTTTTTTCCTTTTTTTGTTTCTTTTTTTTGCTTTATCTAGGTCCCTTGTGTTTCCTCGGGCCCTCTTTTTCAGTCAGTCTGTCTTTTGTCTTTTTTTGTTTTTTGTCTGTCGTCTTCATCCTCTTTGGGTGGGAACAATGCTTTTAAACAAAATGCATACAACGGGACTGGATGAAAAAAACACAAGGTGCTTTATTCCTTTACCTCGATATAAAAGAAATCAATCAAAATTAAAATCAATAAAATCAACAATCAATCAATCAATCCTCTCTCTCTCCCCCTTTCTCCCCCTCCCCCTCTTCCCCCTCTCTCTTCTCTCCCCCCTCTTCCCCTTCCCCCTCCCCTCTTTTCTCTCTCTCTCTCTCTTTCTTCCCCTCCCCCTTCTCTCCTGGGCGGTGCGTGCATACGTAGGTGCGTGTGTACGTGTTGCCAGAAGAAAACTTTTCTTTTTATCTTTTTAAAATATTTTATTCTATATAGAAGTACTTCAGTGGGGGCCGGGATAGCTCAAGTGGTCGAGAACTCAGCTTTCCCCGTCAAATTAAGCAGCGCGAGCGAGTGGTTACCTGTGGATTGTGTGACCGTTTGCGCAAACCTTGGCTATCAGTACAGTCCCGCCAGTTTACCTCAGCAGTAAATGTATACCTGCCCTCCTTTAGGGTCTGGGAAGGTTAAAGCAGCGAGGATCGGCGAGATGGGAACGTCCGCGCCCTCAACATCGCTGGCGCCCTAAGAAAAGCTGAGGTCTCTGGATTCCTACAAACCAGGCCTTAGATTATGGGACAAACCTTTACCTTTTTTACATTACTTTAGATCTTCCCCTTCACACAAGGAGCATAGTCTACGTAGTGAACCACGAGTAGGTATGTGGCTACACAGTGAGAGGTTTGAAGGGCACTACTCCCCCTGTCCCTGCTCGGTGCCTGACCTGTCTCTAGTGGCCTTCTCCTCTTATATAGACCTCTAAACCTAACCAACCCTCTTCGCTGACTTAGCAGCTACATGGTCCAAATAATTTTTTCTATGTCCCTCATTCGAATGTTGTGTTGTGTTGTGTGTGCATGTGTGCGAGTGCGAGTGAGTAGTGTGTGAATGTGTGTGTGTGTGTGTAGTGTGTGTGTGTTGTGTGTGGTGGTGAGTGTGTGTTCGGTTTGGTTGGTCTCTTGACTATTATTCTAGTATGATTAGAATGAAGGAGACTCTGTGTTGTCAGCAGTGCATCAGAGCTTCTCCCTTGATCCCTTGTCTGTCTCCTCTCTCGAGTGCTCTCTTTGTTTATACTTTGTTTCTCTCTGTCTCTCCTGCCTCTCTGTCTCTCCTCTGTCCTGTCTGTCTCTCTTTATCTCTCTCCTATTCTCGTTGTCCTCTCTCTGTCTCTGTCTCTCTCTCATCTTACCTATCTTTCTCTCCATCTCTCTCAATCCCTCTATACCTATGTCAATTTTGTCTTTTTTTTTTCCACATCTTTATTTTTTTTCTACGATGGTCTGCCACATAGTTTCAGATATCTATATTGATCCAAATATACACAAATATATAAAACCACTCTACTACGCTCTGAAAGAAACAACCACAACACACAGGCACACACACACACTCCCACACACACACACACAAGAGGGGGACACACACACACAAAAGAATGGTATGAGTGCGGAAAGAAAAGATACCCCTACATAAATTGGAAAGCTGAATGTCCATTCAAACAGAAGCAGTGTTTTTGTGACAGAAGATAAAAAAATATAATAAAGCTAGCCACTGTACTTCAGCACTGTTTAAAAGAAAATAAAGGACATATATATAGAAAAAAATTTTCTGTCTCCCTCATATATCACCCTTTTATATAAAAACATGTGTTGTGTATGCATATGCTCACAACAAAGCGATCGTCTTTTATCGCGTGTGTGTGTGGTATCGCTGAGTCCAGCAGTAGCGCAGCTGTTCGTTTTGTTCCTGGGGCGTAGTTGAGAGGACAGCAGGGGGAAGGGAGGGGATGGAGTGGAGCAGGGAGAGGAACGTGACAGCCTAGTGGTTAGAGCGTGAGGTAATCTAACGCGACTCGTAAAGTCTGGTAAAGATAAGGAGAGGCCATAGCGGGTTCTCGATCCTTCCCCCCTTCCTACTAAATCCCAGCTATTTTGTCACCGCTGTTTCCCATCCGGCGCTACAGCGGTCTCAACCCTTTCGAAACATGCAGAACAGGTTTTAATCGTGTACAAGAGAGGAGGACAAACTATAAGTTAATGAGGGATAAATGGTTTCAACATACCCAAGAATGCATCCTCTTTTTAGGGGGGAAGAATGGGCTATCCAGCCAGTTTTTAACTTGCTCCAAGGGCTGGCTGCACTGTTCGCGAAAACAATATGCTTTTTTCCTAGACGAAGTCCTAGAAAAAGTATTCTAAGGAAATGCGTAGCTCTAACGAATCAATTTATTCCTGGGCCACTGAGGAGCGGTGAGAATCAGCGTAGAGACTGTTGGATTTCGAGGGTTGTATGCTCTGCAATACTGTTTTGTTTAGAAGGAGCTTGTGTGTGAACGTGTGGGATCTACTGATTAGAACAGAATGTAAAGGTGGCGAGGGTAGGGAAGTGATAACGGGGTTGAGAAGTAGAAATCTTCTAAAATCTGTGTTTGTGGTGAAATAAGGGTTAGTGAGTGTGTTGGTATGGTGAGTGTGCATGTGTGAGTGGTGTGTGTGTGTGTGTGTGTGTGTTGTGTGTGTGTGTGTGTGTGTGTGGTGGTGCGAGACAAAGAGAGGGGGGTGGTGGTGGCAGACAGACAGACAGACAGGCAGAAACAGAAACAAAGCAGGAGACCTATTAGAAAGAAAGAAGAATAACCACTTACAATAAAAGAGCATAAGGGGCGGGCAATTCGTTTTATCGTCTGCTTTGTTATAAAAGTGTTTGTGTCGCACATGCAGGTGACAATGTGTGATGTGTGTAGGCAGTGGGAAGCACAGTGCGCCCATTAATTGTGTTGTTAAGAGAGCACTGGGCGACCCCGTCCTGTGTGGGTATATTCTATTTATCCCCTGGCCCTTTTACACATCTCTCTATCATAGCTGTTGTTGTTTGTAACAGAAGCAAACTTGTGACTTCCCTAGCTTTGTATGAAACCATAAGCACAATTAGCACTGGTTGAGAACGTTTACAGGCGTTAGGACTTGTATAAAAAACCCGCAACCTTCCAACCATAAATCTAGGCAAACCATACTCGACCAACTTCCAACATGTGTTTGCTGTTTTTCTTGATCTGCATCTAGTATATTGCTAAGATACACTCTGTTAATGTTTATATGGTATGAAAAGCAATCTCAGCATAACCATGCTCTCATCTACATATTATCAACATGATCATGTTGTGAGGCTTTGGCACATTTGCTTATATCAATAACAGAAGACAAAAACCCTTGTGAGGTCGTGGCCTTGGGCACCCCCCACATAATGGAAATTGCAAGTACTTAGTATCTGACCTGGGGTGAATGCTTGTAGTTGAATATGATGGCGGAATATTGGAGGAAAATTACAGGAATATTGAGGAAAAATGATTTGTAGATTTTCCTCTGAGGTTGCGGGTATGAGTTATAGAGGGTTCAAGCTTTCTGTTGATAAACGATGGCGGTGGTGGGAAAAAAGCTTTCTTGTATGTGGATTGTGTTATAGTGGCAGTGTGATGTGAGTGTGTGTGATAAAGGGAAGAAGGATGAAAGAGGGGGATTTACTAGAGGGGGTCTTTGCACGCTGTCTTGTCCAGTGTGTGAGAGTGGGATTGGGGGGGACGGGAGGGGGTGGGTCGGGGGGTGGGGGGAGGGAGGTGGGGGGGGGGGTGTGGATGGTGGGTGGTGTAGATCTTGAGTTGATGTGTGTCGGTACAGTTTTGCTTAGATTAAGGTCACCTTCTTCTCATGACAGATTTCTTTTTGCAAGCAAGTGTGTGTGTGTGTAGTGCGTGCGGTGCGTGTGTGTAACGGTAGCGTCTGTGTGTGTTGTGTGTGTGTGTGTGTGTTTATTGTGTGTGTGTGTGATGATAGTGGTGTGTGTGGTGTGTGTGTGATTGTGTGATGTTGTGTTAGTCATGTTTCCAAGTTTCAACAACCCTGCCCCCAACAAAACCTATCTGAAAGAGACATAGTTGCAAAAACCCCAAAAGGGACTCCTTATCTTTTTTAAAACGGTCAATTTTGAAGTAAAAAATTAAAGGAAAGTAAAGCCCTTGGGAAAAAATGGTTCAAGTCAAATAAAAATCGAGTCAGGTAAAAAAACATATTATGGGAAACAAATCGTATCAAATAAAATTTAAACCCCAAGCCCAAAGTCAATTCAAAGTAAAGTCCCCCCAAAAGCCAAAGAAAAAGTAAAATTAAAAGTTGTTATGGGGTGGGCTGGGGTTTTTTTTTTTGTTTGTTTGGGGATTTTTTTGTTGTTTTTTTTTCCAGGTTCAATTCTGAAAACCGTAGAAAAGAGCGGTGGTGATGGTAAGGGAATGGTGAAACCACGGGGAATTTTTTTTTTATATTTTTTTTTTGGTTTTTCCTCTTCTTTTTTTTCCCGCCATGTTAAAAAAAGGGTTGAGGTTGACGACCGCCTGTGCTTCAACCCAGTAACTAGATGTTCAAAAGGAAAAAAAGTAGCCTAAATGGGTAAGGGGGGGGGGGGCTTCTGTTGGTAAAGGCATTCTTTTGGGGTTTTTTTTTTTTTTTTTCTTTTTTTTTTTTTTTCGTTTTTGTTTGGGGGGGGGGGGGGGGGAGGGGGGGGGGGGCCGGGGGGGGGGGGGGGGGGGGGGGGGGGGGCTTTTTTCCCTGGTGTGGGGTCGGCCCCTGAGAGAGTGATTGAGTACTTGTGTTTGTTTTTTCCTTCGGGCCGTGTCTCTGTCTTTTGTCACGGGATTCTCTCGGGAACCCCCCTTTTGTGGCATTGTTTTTTTTTTTTCCCCCCCGGGTCAGTTCCCCAATTCCTTTCGTTTTTTTTGGTCGGGGTTTTTTTTTTTTCTGTTTCGTTTCTCTTATTTTCTGTCTGTCCGCAGTAAAAGTCTCTTTTTTTTCTAAAGTCTCACTACGTCAACTCTCGTCAGCGAAATCCACCATTGACCAGACTCTACGACTCATCTCACACTCCAGGAAGGTAAAATAAAAAGGACGTCTCATCTCACAAGTATCATGTGTCCCATCCTCAATCATCTCAAGATCTCCATCCTTCTTCCTTTCCCTCCTCTAACGTACCACCGCTCTCTCCCCCAAAACAAACTCCCCCATACATCTAAGCCCCTCTCACATCAGCACTCATCGCTCTCATCTCTTGCATCCTCATCATCTCCCGCCAGGCGTTACCCTGTCCGCTCTCCCACTCACTCACTCGCTCCATCTCATCACAGTCTCTCGCTCTCTCTCCACAAGAGGGCCGCCAAACTCCATACTCACATCACATCTCGTCCGCTCTCGATCTCGCAATTCCTCCTCTATTCTCAGTCGCCCTCAACTTCGGATAATCTCCCTCTCACAAGATTCCTCCCAGCTCTACATCGTTATAGAACTCATCACCAGTCTACTACTCTCCTCTCCTCGCTCTCCTTCTCTCTCACGGTCTTGGGGTGATCTCCCTTGGATATATAAGAAAGGGTAAAATTTTGCTGGGGGGGCTTTTTTGGGGTGAAAAAAATTTCAAAAAAATCAACCCCCATCCCAGAGGGTTGGGGTTACCAAAAATCGCTGGAACCACACTAGGTGCCCTGCCAAAAAACCAAAACTGCACCCACCTCCTGGAAAATCCGGAGAGGGGCGACAACCCGACCTTTTGGTTTTTACGAATGAGGGTTTGGTTTAAAATTTGATGGGGAAAATGGCGGGTCAACAAAAAACCTGTGTTTTTTTCCGCAAAAAGCCGCCCAGCATGCCCAACCAGGGACCAAAGGGAGGAACAGGAGAAAAGACAGGCGGGGGGAGAAGGGGCAGGGCGGAGGAAGGGGGACGACAAAAGGAAAAGGGAGCCAACAGGGGAGAGGAGACGACAGGGGAAAGGCCCAAGAAACTTTTTTCGATTCGGAAACTTCCCGCCAATTTTTTTTTGGCCCAAAAAACGCCCCCAACCCCCACCCCTGGCTGCCCCCACCCCCAATCAAAAAACGCCTTCCTTTTTCCAAACCCACGCCGCCCGAAAACCCCTTTCCCCCGGTCCCGCACGGGGTTTTAAGGGCCCCCAAAAACGCCCCCGTGGTTTTGTAAAAACCGGTTTTTTTTTGGGGGAAGCTGACAAAAAATGCCAAAAACAAAAAAGGGGAATTGACCTGGGTGGACGTGGGGCCTGTCCCTGAGGGTGCCCAAAATGGAGGAGGGAGGGGCTACGACAAATACCTGGTTTGGGAGCTTCGAAAGGCAGGCAAAACAGTGGAATTCCATCAAGGCTATGTGGGTGAGCCAGAAACAAAAATCCCTGAAATAGAAATCTGGGAACATTTTCCAAAAAGAAATTTTTTTTTTAAAAAACTTTTTTCCCTTAAACGGGTTTTAAAACCCCACCCCCCCTTTGGGGGGAAAAACACCCTGCCCAACCTTACCCCTTTAATTGAAAGTGAAGAAAAAAGGTTTTTTTTAAAAAAGGTTTTCAACCCCCTTGGGAAAAGGGGGGAACCCCCCATCCCAACCCTGAAAAAATTTCCCCCAAAATAAAGGCCAAAAAGGGAAACCCAATCAGACCAAAAGAAAAAATAAAACCTTCAGGAAAAAAACAAAACAAAGAATTTCAAAACCCCCCGCAAATGTGGGAAAAAACCCCCTTTTTTGTTTTGGGAATTTCGGGAAAGTTTTAAAGACAAAATTAGTCCCGGGGGCCGGGGGTATCCTACATTTTTATAATGGATGCTATAAAAAAAATTTTTTTTTCGGGGTTTAGATTTTGGACTTTTATTTGGGTGTGGTGTGTGTGTGTGTGTGTTGGTGGTGTGGGTGGGGTGTGTTTTGTGGTGGGTGTGGGGTTGGGTGGTGTGGGGTGTGTTTTGGGGTGTGAAAGAGAAGAGGAGAAAAGGAGAGAGAGGAGTCCCTTGGGGGGGGTGCGTGCGTGTGGGGGTGCGTACGTACGTGCGTCCGGGGTGTGTGGGGGCCCCAAAAACCCCTTTGGGGTTTGTGTGGGGAGCGAGGGGTTTTGTGTAGGGTGTGTGTAGTAGGGTGTGTGTTGGGGTGTGTTTTTTGTGTGTGTTTTGTTTTGTGTGGTTGTGGGGTTTTGTTTTGTGTGTGTTTTTGTGTGTGGGGTTTTTGGTGGGGTGGGGTTGGGGTGTTAGGGGAAAAAGGGGAGATCAAGTGTATTCGCGCGCTCGCGTGGTGTGAGTTGGGGGAGAGAAGAGAGAAAAAGAGAGAGAGAGAGGGGAAAAAGAAGAGAGAGAAAAGGAGAGAGGACAGAGAGAAAAGAGCAAATAAAAGGACAGATACTTTATTTGGGGAGTTGGGTTTTTTCCCCCAATGCCCCGGAAAGAGTACGGGGCCATGGGGACCCAACAGAATTAGATAGGGAAGTCCCTCCCAAACAGACTTGACCCTTTTTTGGGAGAATTTTTTTATTTTTGTTGTTTCCGTATCCCCCCCTTTTGAAAAGGGATAAAGGGGTTTAAAGGCAAAAATTTCTTGAATCAAAAAGTAAATCCCCACCACCATGCCCGTGGATTCCATCCCAAATGCTACCAAAATGGGCAGAAGAAAATGATACATTTTTTAAATGTCTGTAAAGGGAAATGTTTTGTGCCCAGGTCCCCCTTCCCCCTGTCCCCTTTGGGGGAAGGTTGAAAAAAGTTTAAAAACAATAAAAAAAAATTGTCATTGTCATTGTCATTGCTTTTTCCCCTTCTCTCCTTTTCCCCTTTCTCTGTTTTTCCCTTTCCATTTTCTGTCGTCTGTTTTCTTTTCCTGTCGTCTGTCTGCCTGTCTGCCCGCCCCCTTACCCCCTTCTCTTCTCTCTCTCGTCTCTCTCCCCTTTCCGCCCCCACCCTTCGTCCGTTGGGTCTGGTTTTTTGCCATTCCGTCCCCTTTTTTGTCTTCCCCCCCCCTTTTTTCCCCTTCTTCCCCTTCTTTCCCCCTTTGTCGGGTTTCCCCCCCCTTTTCCTCCCCCTCCCCTTCCCCCCCTTCTTTTTTTTTTTCTCCCCTCTTTCCTTCACCCCCTCCCTTCTCCTTCCCCTCCCCCTTCCATCTCTCTCTCTCAACCCCTTTTTTTCCCCCTTTGGGGAATTCCTGTGTACTTTTCTTTTTCTTCCACAAAAACATTTTTGGTTGCTGTAGAATAAGTTAAAACAATCAAGGGGAAGTGTGTGTTGGCCTGTGTCTGTTTGTCGGGTTGCCCTATGTCTGTGTGTGCTTTGCTTTGCGTGCCCTTCCCGGGGGGTGCGTGATATGTTTTATTTAAGGCGGGGGAAATTAATGAAAGAAAAAAAGGGGAGGAGGGAGGTTTCTTTAATTTGAAGAAAAGGGCTAATTTTCTGTCCGGGCCCAAAACGCGTTTTTTGGGAGGGCCTCTGTATTCATTATTTCCAAAAGGGGTCTTTTTTTGTGGGGCCTTCCTCATTGCAGCAAAGCGTGGGGGTCCCTGGGAAAACCCCAAATTGCCGCCCCCCCCCCCCCCCCCTTTTTTGGGGGCCCCCTTCTTCACTTCCCCCCTTTTTCCCCCCCCTCTGTCTTTTTTGGGGTTGACTAAGGGTTAAAAAGCCGGGAAATTTCCCTTTTTTCACACTGGTTCTCTCTACCGTTGGGTGAAAATTTGGGGGCCCCAACTTTTTTTTCCTTTTGACCCCCTTTGGGCCTGTTTTGTTCTGGTTCCTTT
>JASPKP010005835.1:7500-15182 GCA_030674155.1 Stramonita haemastoma | reverse complement strand
ATTAAATTTTAAAAAGAGAGAAAAGTTTAACTATTTTTTTCTTGTTGGCAAAAAAAGGGAAATGGGATGAAGGGGAAAAATGATAAAGGTGGATCGGTGGTCTGTTGGTAAGCGCCTTTTTCTAGAAAGAAAAAAAGCCTGGTCGGAGTGTGCGGTGTTTTTTCGTACCCCTTTTTGGGGCCCAAAACTTTTTCCCCATCATTAGCCCCTGAGTGGGGGGTCTGGGCGTAGTTTTTCGGTGAGAAAATAAACGAGATCCCGTGTGTTACACACATATTTAACGCACTTTTAAAAAAAACCCACGGCAACAAGGGGGGTTTTTGGCCCCTGGCAAAGTTCTGTAAAAAAAAAGCCACTTGATAGGGAAAAAAAATTCAGTTGCATGCGGGAAAAAAAAGAAAAAAAAGGGTTTAGGCGCTGCACTTGTGGCGACGCGCTCCCCCGGGGAGAGCACCCCGAAATTTCACGCAGAAAAAAATTACTGTGAATTAAAGTGGTGAAAATACAAACAAAATACAAAGGTGCATGCTTTAATTCAAAAAAAAAACAAAAGCCCAAAGCATTTTTTCTGTAAAAAGAAAAAAAATTTGAATATCCCCACTCTCTATTATACCGGGGGAGGCAAATTTCACAGAGGGGCCAATTCGGACCCAATCACAGATCATAAGTAGTTACCCTGTTGTTAAAAAAGCCGGGGGGTGAAAACGCTTTTGTGGGGGGGCCCTAGTTAGTAGTTAGGGGTTCGGTCTAAAACGAGTTGCACATCGAGGAAGTTGAAGAGGCTTGGTTTGGGAGGAAAACCTCCATTTACAGATCCGTTTCTCCTTTACTGTTACGAGTCGTTTCCCTCAGAGGGTTTTACTTGTGGGGGTGGAATTACCTCTTTTTTTTTTTTTTTTTTTTACTGTGAGTTTTTTTTCGTTTGCCCCCACCTTTTTTGTCATTTTAAATCCTTTTATGTGAAAGAAATTTTTGGGGTGAGAAGAAAAAGGAAACTTTTAAAATAATGTGTGTTTTATGTCATGTCGGCTTTTTTATTTTTATTTTCGTCTCATTTGTGTTTTTTAAAAAATTTAGATTAATTGTGGTTTTGTGTGGTGTGGTGTGTGTGTGTTTTTTGTGTGGTGTGGGGGGTTTTTGTGTGTTTGGTGTGGTTTGTGGGGGTTTTTTTTTTGTGGTGGGTTTATGCCTCGTGCCTTCCTTTTTCTCTTTCTTCCTAGTGTGCCGCTGCCTATGTTTTTGTTTATTCTTTTTCCTGTTTTTTGGGTTCTGTCTCTGTCTGATGACTGTCTTTTTTGTCTGTCTGTCTGTCTGTCTGTTGTCTGTCTCACAACAACAACACCCCAAAACACACCACACACACACACACCAAACACACACCTCAATATATATTATATTATATATTATATATATTTGAAAAAAGTATTATATATAGGGTGTGTATATTATATATACATTGTGTGTGTATTTATATAATATTTATTTATAAAATTTATTTTTTTTTAAAATAAAATTTTTATATTATAATAATATTTTATATATATTTATATTTTATATGTAGCTGATGAGGACGTACGAGGAAAAACATCTCAAAATTTTTTCCCTTTCAAATCACACGGCCCCGGCCATTCTTCTTCATTGAAGTCGGGGGTTTTCGTAAAACAAAACACAGTTGTTTGGGTTTCCCTTAGCGCTGGTGTGTGCCTGTGCTAAATTAAAATGTTTGTAGATAAACGCCAAGTCCCTTTTCTTTCTCATTTTTTTACCATTGTTTGAAAAACGCAAGCAAAAAATCAAAAGAAAGGGGCGGTTGTAATTCATCAGAGGGGAAAGGGAAGTCTTGGGGGTCCATTTTTTGGTAAAATAAACACCAAATGTTGATGCAGATTAAAAAAAGGGGGATTTTCTCTGATGATTTTTTTGGTCTGTGTGTTTTTTTTCGGTGTGTGTGTGGTAGTGTAGTGTGGGTGTAGTTAGTTTTTGTGTAGTGTGTGTAGTGTAGTTTTTTAGTGTAGTGTAGTGTAGTGTGTGTTTTTTTGTGTAGTGTGATATTGTGTGTTTGTGTGTGTGTGTGTGTGTTTTTGTGTGTGTGTGGAGGGGGGGGGGGGGGGCGGGGTAAGTGTGGTTTTTTTGGGGGTGTTGGTGTGTGTGTGTGTGTGTTGGTGTTGTGTTGTGTGTGTTGTATGTGTAGGTGTGTGGTGGGGTGTGTTGTGTGGTGGTGTTTTTTGTGTGTGGTGTGTGTGGGTGTGTGGTTTTTGGTGGTGTAGTGTGTTGAAAGGAGTGTATGTGTGTGTTGTGTGGAGTGTTGTGTTTTGTGTGTGCGTTTGTGTGTGTGTGTGTGTGTGGTGGTGGTGTGGGTGTGTGTGTTTTTTGTGTGTGTGTGTAGTGTATGTGTTTGTAGTGTGTGGTGTTTTGTGTAGTGCGGGGAGTGGGTAGTGTAGTGTGGTGTCGATGCTAAAAAAATTTTAGAAGAAAAAAATAAGATTTCAGTTTGAGTTTTTCCTCAATGATTGGAAGGGTGGGTGGATGGATGAAAAAGATAAGAGGATTAAAAAGATTTGTCAACAATTTTTTTTTTTAAAAACCCCAGATTATGTAAAAATACTCGACTTGCAAAAAAAATCCATGACTTTTTGGGCGAAGAAAATTCATTTACGCAAACAAAGCATCGCTTTTTTAGTTTTCTTTAAAAAATTCAGCCTCCTTTTTTTTGTTTTTTTAGAATAGACAATGCAGCTTGTTTAGATTGGGGGGGGGGGGGCGGCCCCCCCATCCCCCAATATATTACACCTCCTCCCTCAGCCCCCCTTCCCCCCACCCCCTTTTCTGCTGGGGCCGGGGAAGCTTACCTTGTTTTTGCGGGGACATTAACCCTATGTGTTTTTGTGTTTTTTGTAGCAGCAAGTCAGCCCCCTTGTTTTTTTAAAAATTCGGGGCCGGGGCTTTTCTTTAAAAAAAAAACGGGGGGGAAGCGGGTTCCGGGTTTTTTGGGTTTTTTCCCCGGGGGGATAGATTTGGTTGTGGGCCTTTTCTGTTTAAAAAAACAAATCCCACCTTGGAACATTTTCTTGTTAGGGTTGGGCCTTTGAGTTAGAAAAGGGGGAAAAAGATGTAGTAGGGGGTTTTTGGGGGGGGAGGGGGGGTGGTGGGAAGGGGTTTGGGGGGAAAGGGGGGGTTTGGGGATGTTGGGGGGGGGGTTTTGGAAAAAGGGGTGTGTAGTGTGTTTTGGGGTTTTGTATGTGTTTTGGGGTTTTTGGGGTGTTTGTGTTTTTTTTGTTTTGTGATTATTTGGGGGGTGTTTTTTGGTTTTGTTTTTTTTGGGGTGTTTGCTTTTTTGTTTTTATGCATGCTGTGTATTTTTGTGTTTTTTGTTTGTTTTTTGTGCTTTGTGTTTCTGTCTCTGGGGGCACATTAAAAAACCCTTTTGCGCTTTGCAAAATTTAAAAAACCCTTACTCAAGCAGGGTTTCCTCAGCCCCGCAAAATGTGTGCCTTTAGGCCTTTTTAAAACCTCTATGCAAAAAAGGGCTCCATCCATCAAAATTTTTTCACATGCAACCAGCCATATTTTGAAAAAGTTTCCCGGGCCCCTTTTAAATTTTTCCCGCCCCCCCTTCTAATTTTTTTAAACCCCGAACCCCTTTTGGGATCATTGCAAGGGGGAACCTTTTTGCCCTTTTATGTCTCTATTTGTTGGATCTTTAAAGTAGGGGTTTTGGGATGTTAAACCCTTGGGTGATTTTAAAAAAAAGACACTGTTCCTCTGAGACAAAAAAACCCTTTGCTCTTGGGGTTTTGATTAAAATTACACTTTGACTTGAAGAACAGGGTTTTTTTTTTTTTTTTTTAGAAATTTGGTAGAAGCAAGTGTTTTTGTTTGGTGTTGGTGTGGGGGTTTTGTGTTTTGGGTTTGTTTTTTGGGGGGTTTGGGTGTTTTGGGTTTTGTTTTTTTGTGTGTTTTTGTGGGGTTGTTTTTGGGTTTTTGGGTTTTGTTTTTAAAAAAATGTGGGGTCACCCCCAAAAAAAATAAAATAGACATGAAAAAAAAGAGGGGGGAGGAAAAGTAAAAAAACCCAAGTTTTTTTTATTTGTTTCCTATCAGGGGGGTTTTTATTCTACAAAATTTTTTGCCAGGGAAAAACCCCCCTTGTTCCCGGGGGTTTTTTACGTGTTTTAAATAATGTTTGGTGTAAACACGGGGGCCCCTCGGTTTTTCCGTCTATCCAAAAGATTAAAGCACCCAACCAAAAATTTTTGCCCCCCCCGTCCCCTTTCCCTTGTGTTTGGCTTATGTGTGTGCATATGTGTGGGGTTTTTGGGGCTTGCGGGCCCGTGCGTCCCCGTGTTTTATGTTTTGTGTTGTGTTTTTTGTTTTGTGTTGTGGGGTGTTTTGTTTTGGGGTTTTTTTTGTGTGTTTTGGTTTTTGGGGTTGTGTGTGTGTGTGTGCTGTGTTTGTGTGTTGGGGAGGGGAAAAAAAAAATCAAAAAAAAAAAAAAAAAAAAAAAAAAAAAAAAAAAAAAAAAAAAAAAAAAAAAAAAAAAAAAAAAAAAAAGGTTTAAAAAAAAAAAAAAAACAAATATGAAAAAAAACCTTTAAAAAAAAAAAAAAAAAATAAAAAAAAAAAAAAAAAACCTTTTTTAAATTTTTCTTTTTCCTTTTTTTAGGTTTTTTCCAACCCTTTTTTTTTTTGGCCCCCCTTTCCCCCCTTTTTAATTCCCCATGCGGGCCCAATTTTTTTTTTGGTTTAAAAAAAAAAAAAAAAAAAGATGCTTTTTTTTCCCTATATTTTTTTTTTTTCGAAAACCCCCCTTCCCCCTTTTTTCGGAAACCAAAACCCTCTTTTTTGTATCTTTCCCAAAGGGGGGACCTGTTGGCCTTTTTTTTTTTTTTTTTTTTTTTTATGCCCTCTATTTTTGGGGGGTTTTTATAAAAATTTTTTAAAATTTGGGGGGAATTTTTTAATTCTTTATTTTTTTGTGTAAGTGGGGGCCAAAAAATCTAAAAAAAAAAAAAAAAAAACAAAAAAAAAAAAAAAAAAAAAAAAAAAACCTAAACATGTCATTTTTCCCTCGGGAGAAACAATGTAATATAGTTAGCTCTGTTTTTTTTTTGAAAAAAATGAATCACCCCTTTGACTTGAACATTTTTTTTGGATGTAGAAAGGAAGGGGAAGGGGGGGTTTGGGGGTGTGGGGGGTTTTTAATTTTTTTTTTTTTTTTTTCTTTTTGTCACCCCAAAAAAAAAGGAGACATCAAAACTAAATGAGAAGAAAAAAAATTAAAACCCAGTTTTTCTTGTGTTTTTGGTGTCGGGGGGAAGGTTTGGGCTTTTTTTTTTGCTTTGGCCGGTTTTCCGGTTGGCTTTTTGGGCTTTGGGTTTTTGGATTTTTGTTTTTTTGTTTTTGTTTTGGGGGTGTTTTTTGGGTTTTTGTTTTTTTGTGTTTTTTTATGTGGGGGTTTTTCTGTTTTTTTTGTTTTTTTGGGTTTTTTGTTTTTTTTGGGGCACGCAAAAAATCCCTGAAAAATTTTTTGGGCCGTGAGTGTTTGTTTTTGTTTTGGTTTTTTTAATAAGTAAATGGGGGGGTGAAATTTGTTTTTTTTGTGGGGTTTTGGGGAGTTTTTTTTGGGGATTTGTTTTTTTTTAGGGTGTTTTTTGTTTTTTCTGTTTTCTGTTTTTCTGGGGTAGGTTTATGTTTTTGTTGGGGTGGGGGGCTCTCGGGAATCCCATACTTTGGGGTGAGTGAGTAAAGGGTTTTTGGTTTTTGTGTGTGTGTTTTATTTGTTGTTTTTGTTTGTGCCCTTGTGTTGTGTCTGTGGTATGTTTTTATGTTTTTTGCCGCGGGCATGCATACATGCGTGCGTGCGTTTGTGTGTTTTTATTTTTAAAGGGGTTTTGGTGGGTGTTTGTTTTTTGGGTTTTGTTTTTTGGATTTTTTTTGTTTTTAGGGGTGTTTTTTTTTGGGGGAAAATTAAAAGGGGGGATACCAAACCCGATTTTTACACATTCCCCCCTTTTTTATTTTTTAGCCCCCCCAAACCCCCCCCCCTTTCAATTCACATAACCCTTAGGGTTAAAAAAAACCCAAAAAGCTATATTTTTTTCCTTTTCCCCTTTTTGTTTTTCCAAAGCAGCCCTCTTTTTGTTTCTTTCCCAAGTAAACCTTCGGCCCCTCCGCGCCGGGTTTTGTGTTTGTTTTTTCCCAAAAAAGGGAAAAGTGGGTTGAATGTTACACCCTTTTGCCCGAGTGTCTTGATCTAAAAAAAAAAAAAAAAAAAAAAAAAAAAAAAAAAAACAGGGAAAAAAAATTAAAGGGTTTTTCCGCTTTTAAAGATTTTATAGCGGGACAGTGCTGATTTGGACCCTTTTCCCCAAAAAAAGTCTTTTTCGGGGATGAGACTGAAAACCCGAGATCCCGTGTGCAAAACCCCGCAGCAGAAAAATTTGGGCCACACTTTTTTTTAAATTTTCCTTTTTCCCCCTTTTCCCTTTAAAAAGTAGGCCATTGTGTGCCTTTGGGGAATGGAGGGATCAATATTTATAAAAAACTCCCATACATAACGGGGACTGGGTTTGGAAAAAATAAAAAAAAAAAAAAAAAAAAAAAAAAAAAAAAATGAGTGAAAAATTCTGTAGAAAAGAAAAAAACCCCTCTGATAAAAAAAAAAAAAACAAAAAAAAAAAACCAAAAAAATTGCAGTTGCGGGACGGGGGAAAAAAAAAAAAAAAAAAAAAAATTGGGGGGGCCCCCTGCTTTTTGTGGCAAACGCGCCCTCCCCGGGGAAGGGAGCAGGGGGGAAAAAAAAATTTCAGGGCGGGAAAAAATTTTTCCCCGTGATTTTTTTAAAAAAGTGGGGTTTTAAAAATTTTTTTTAAAAAATGTAAAAAACAAAAAAAAAACATAAACCCCCAACACAACAAACAACAAAACACGGTAAAACCAAAAATAGATCTGGTTTTTGACCTTAAATTTTGGGAAAAAAAGTAGCCTCTTTTGTTTGCTTCTTGGGGGGTTCCTTTTTTGAATAAAAAAGGGTAAAGGGGGAAAATTGTTTTTTTATGACCCTTGGGCCGGGCCCGGGGGGGGGGAATCCCTTTTTAAAAAAAAAAGGGCGAAGGATTCCAGTGATTTTTAATGATGTTGATTTTTTGTTGGGGTAATCGCTGGCGCGGGTGTTTTGATTTTTTAAAACAAAAATATTGGGGGGTTGTTGTTTGTAAATATTTGGGGAGGAGAGCCGATGGAGGTGGAAAATTCATATTGTGTGTTTTTGGGGTTTTGTGTGTGTGTTTTTTTGTGCCGGGGTGGTGTTTTTTCTTGTTTTGGTGTGTTTTGTTTTTGTTTTTTGGGTGGTTCCTTTTGTTTTGGTTTTTGTTTTTGTTTTGTTTTTTAGGGGTGTTTTGTTTTTAGGTGTGTTTGTGTTTTTTTGTGTTTTTGGGGTTTTGTTTTTTAAAGGGGGGTTTTTGTTTGTGTTTTTTGTTGTGTGTTTTGTTTTTTTTGGTTGAGTGAAAGGGGAGTTTTTGGGTGTGTGTTTTGTGGGGGTGTTTTTTTTGTTTTTGTGTTTTGGTGTTTTTTTGTTTTTGTTTTTTGTTTTGTTTTTGTGTTTTTGTTTTTTTGTTGTGTTTTGTGGGGGGTTTTTCGTTTTTGGTGTTTTGTGTGTTGTGTGGGGTTGGGTTTTTGTTTTT
>JASPKP010005834.1:5000-15183 GCA_030674155.1 Stramonita haemastoma | reverse complement strand
GCTGGTTTTTCCTCACGCCGCTTGGCTTTAAAAAATTAAATGGGCTCCCTGGGGACGGCCGACCTGAGGACGCAACAAACAAATCTGGGTTGGGTTGGGAAAGGAAAGAGTGAAATGAGCGGCGGGGGAAAGCAGAAAGGAACGTCACAGATAGGCGCAACCCCCCTTTTCCAAAAAATTAAAAATTGGGGGGGAAAAAAACAAACAAAAACAACAACAAAAAACAACCCCAATATGGAATGTTGATCTCAGCAATAATAGCAATCTGGAACCTTATCAGCAACAACAACAACAGGGACACCATTTCAGTAAAAACAGTCTGGGACCAACAGTTAATGGCAGTGGGAAACGAAAATTGTCCCAAATTAAAATTTTGTGGTCCCCTTTTTGGGATGAAATTTGACATCCATTTCTGATCTATAATATGAGGGCTCATTGGAAAGACTGGAACGATACAGTCAAGCTTCATCCACTTTACAGATGCGGTTTTGAGAGCTTCTTAAATTACCTGACCAACCCTGCAGGTGTCTGTATCTTTAAGGCCCAATTGACACTGGGTTATACTATGGTAGTAAACGTAAGTACAACCCTGTCAAGTTGTCTCAAAGCACATGCACTTCCAGAGCAGCATCATTACATCAAACTCATGATCATTGATCGTCATGCTATTACAAAAATTGCCTCTGATTCAGTGGCCCCAGTAACTCTGGTCTCATGGTGACCTCAGTTTTGGTTTTCCCATGCACCTCTGTGCCTGTGGAGAGTTTGTGTCAAAGACTTAGGGGTTGGAAGTTCACGTGAGACGAATCATTGGAAGGACGTTGTGGCGGTCGCCACCTCGAGTGGAAACTCGTTCAGTTTGTCTCCGCGACTGAACCAAAACTGTAGTTTGTAGGGGAATACGTATGTTAGCTCAGAACAGGCACCACAGAGCACCAGCAAAGTGACCCAGCAACAGTGCATGGCCTATCTAGCTGGTGGCCTCACGCCAGCTTGGCATTAAAAATTAATGGGCTCCCTGTGGACGGCCGACCCTGAGGACGCAACACAACGAATCTGGGTATGGGTTGGAAGGAAAGAGTGAAATGAGCGGCGTGGGAACAGCAGAATAGGAACGTCACAGATGAGGCAGCAACTGCCCTTTCCTAACAAATTAAATTGGGGGGAAAAAAACAAAACAACAACAACAACAACAAAAACAACCCCAATATGGAATGTTGATCATCAGCAATAATAGCAATCTGGAACCTTAATAATCAGCAACAACAACAATCAGGGACACCATTATCAGTAGTAACAGTCTGGGACCTTAACAGTGTAATGGCAGATTGGAAACGTAAATTGTGCAATTAATTTTGTGGTGCCAATTTGGGATCCGAAAGTGCACATCCATTTCATGATCTATTAGATATGATAACAATTTATTTTGGACCTTGATGTATAAATCTGGGATCTTAAGTTTTAGCGAAATTTGCTGGATCTTCAATATGTAATAAACAGGGAATTTGGTGTGTAATATATAAGCCTCTGGATTCTTAAAACATTATTTGCTAATAGCAATCTAGGATCTGGAAGCATAATACGTATCGAGGTCTTCCTTCAGTTCCTTATGAAATAAGGTCTAAGGAATTTTGTTGGTATCTTTTGACTTCAAAAGTCATCATCAGTTATTGGTTTCACGCAAACTGGCATAAGTCCAGTATGAAGAAAACCCCAACAAAACCTTAATAACAACAACAAACCAATAAAACCCTTATAACAACAATAAACCAATAAAACCTTTCTAACAACAAACAAGCTAATGAAACCTTAATAACACCAAACAAAGCAATAAAACCCTTGAAGACTTGACAAACAGTTCCCTCCATTCCTCTCTCTGTTCTGCCTTTCTCAAAATTCTATTGAGTTCTAGGCCTGTCCATTCGCTGATGTTGTCCTTCCATCTCTTTCTTGGTGTGCCTCTTTTTCTTCCTTCTTGGACAGTGCCTTGCAGTATTGTTTTTGCAAGTCCTTTCGATCTTGTGACATGCCCGTACCATTTTAAGTTTACGCTTCTGTACGATTGATAGAAGATTTTCGTAGGGACCAATGGTTTGCTTGATTCTGTTACGCACCTCTTCATTGCTTAGGAGTGGAGAGCATGGGGGAGTTAGGGGATGAAAGGAAGGAGGGTCTGACTGTGTGTTGTGACTGTAGTGCAGTGTTCTGACCTGGGGTCACGTGTCATGTGTAGTGTTCTGACCTGGGGTCATGTGTCATGTGTAGTGTTCTGACCTGGGGTCACGTGTCATGTGTAGTGTTCTGACCTGGGGTCACGTGTCATGTGTAGTGTTCTGACCTGGGGTCACGTGTCTTGTGCAGTGTTCTGACCTGGGGTCACGTGACATAGCCAGTGTGCTGACATCTGATGACATATCAAAAAGGGAGAGTTGTCTTTCTTCCTGTGGGGTTACTTTTTGGCGCCATGCCTTTCCAGCAGTTTTGCAAGTGTCCAGTTCCCATATCTTTTAACCACCCTGAGTGGAGTGTCACCAACTTTATTCTGTGTGTTGACGTCAGCACCATGATGTATCAGCAGTTCAGCTGTGTCTGAGTGACCATTCTCGGCAGCATACAGAAGTGGTGTGTCACCATCTTTATTCTGTGTGTTGACGTCAGCACCATGACGTATCAGCAGTTCAGCTGTGTCTGAGTGACCATTCCTGGCAGCAACATAAGTGGTGTGTCACCATACTGTTACTGTGTGTTGACGTCAGCCCCAGCCTGAAGAAGGAGACGGGTGATGTCAGCTGTGTCAGTGTGTGATTCACACGACAAGCGAAGTGCAGGGCTGTGAATCCTGTCTGTGTAGTGGTGTTGACATCTGCCTGATGCTGGATCAGCAGTTTTACTGTCTGCACCATGCCATTCTGACATGCCCACTGCAGTGCTGTGCAGGGACCAATCTGGGAAAGAGAAAGGATTCTGAGAAAGCAACTGACAGTTGATATTAAAATTAGGCACCATGAGGTATCAGCAGCTCAGCTGTGTCTGAGTGACGTTCCTGGCAGCACACAGAAGTGGTGTGTCACCATCTTCATTCTGTGTGTTGACGTCAGCATCATGACGTATCAGCAGCTCAGCTGTGTCTGAGTGACTGTTCCTGGCAGCAACAGAAGTGGTGTGTCACCATTTTCATTCTGTGTGTTGACGTCAGCACCATGACGTATCAGCAGTCAGCTGTGTCTGAGTGACCATTCTTGGCAGCATACAGAAGTGGTGTGTTTCCATCTTCATTCTGTGTGTTGACGTCAGCACCATGACGTATCAGCAGTTCAGATGTGTCTGAGTGACCATTCCTGGCAGCATACAGAAGTGGTGTGTTTCCATCTTCATTCTGTGTGTTGACGTCAGCACCATGACGTATCAGCAGTTCAGCTGTGTCTGAGTGACCATTCCTGGCAGGATACACAAGTCGTGTGTAACCATTATTATTCTGTTTGTTGACGTCAGCCCCAGCCTGAAGAAGGAGACGGGACAGCTGAGTCAGGTGTGATCAGCCAGCGTGCAGTCTGTGTCTGTGTGTAGTTGTACAATCGCCTGATGCATGGTTTGCTGACATGATTCTACATGCATGCAGTGTGTGCACATTGCTGATCTGAAAAATCCAGTTGTTACGATCTGCACCATGACCATATCAGCAGCTCAGCTGTGTGAGTGACCATTCTGGAGCATACAGAAGTGGTGTGATACCATCTTCATCTTGTGTTGACAATCAGCACCATGACGTATCAGCAGCTCAGCTGTGTCTGAGTGACCATTCCTGGCAGCATACAGAAGTGGTGTGTCACCATCTTCATTCTGTGTGTTGACGTCAGCCCCAGCTGAAGGAGGAGACGGTGATGTCAGCTGAGTCAGGTGTGATTTACACTGACAAGCAAAGTGCAGGGTGTGGTCCTGTCTGTGTAGTGGTGTTGACATCTGCCTGATGCTGAATCAGCAGTTTTACTGTCTGCACCATTGCCATTCTCACATGCCACTGCAGTGCTGTGCAGGGACCAATCTGGGAAAGAAACGATTCTGAGAAAGCAACTGACAGTTGATTTAACATCTGGCACCATGACATATCAGCAGCTCAGCTGTGTCTGAGTGACCATTCTGGCAGATACAGAAGTGGTGGACAATCTTCATTGTGTGTTGACGCGCACCATGACATATCAGCAGTTCAGCTGTGTCTGAGTGACCATTCCTGGCAGCATACAGAAGTGGTGTGTCACCATCTTTATTCTGTGTGTTGACGTCAGCACCATGACGTATCAGCAGTTCAGCTGTGTCTAGTGACCTTCTGGCACATACAGAAGTGGTGTGTACCATTTTATTCTGTGTGTTGACGTCAGCACCATGACGTATCAGCAGTTCAGCTGTGTCTGAGTGACCTTCCATGCAGCATACAAAGTGGTGTGTCACCTTTATTCTGTCTGTTGACGTCAGCCCCAGCCTGGAGAAGGAGACGGGTGATGTCAGCTGAGTCAGTGTGTGATTTACACAGACAAGCAAAGTGCAGGGCTCTCTCTCTATCTCTTGTAGCAGCAGTCACATCAGCACCCAGCTCAATGTACAGACCAACAAGGTCACGCCTTCCTTTTCACACGCCACGTGCAGACCTGTCAGTCCTTCACTGTCCTTGGCTTTCACACCACCACCCTCAAGTAGGTGAAGCTGTACGTCTGCTTTGTCCATGTCTTCAAAACGTTCTGTTACTGTGTCCATGTCCTGAAGACGTGTTTTGTCCTTGGGTAGCCATGCACGTGATGTGTGAGCCAGCTGATAGGGTGTCACTCCTTGTCTGTTGCACTGGGTGATCCCTGCACCGGCTTTCAGACACAGTGTGACAGCTGTGTACTGCCCACAGCTGATGGCAAGGTGAAGCAGGGAGTTACCATCACTGTCTGTCTCACTCACCTCCCTGTCTGACAGCAGTCGCAACACCAGATACCAGTCACCTCTGTTCTTTACCTGGAGCTGCCATTTGTCATCAGTCCTCTGCAGCCTGACAATTTCAGGTGAGATGGGCAAGGAGGGGTCACAGAGGTACAGCAGTCTACCTGGACCTGACTCCATCTTGGTGATGCTTTCAACGTGTTGGCCTACCTCCTTTGTCAGGCACTGGTCAGTTTTGAGCAGGGGGAAATCTATGACGTGTTGTAACTGTTTGACATGTTTTGGGGTTGTCATCTGGTGAACAAAGGCCTGATATCTGACGTCTGACTTCTGTGTAGCAGAATCAAAGAGTGAACGCGCCATTACAGAAAGCATATGCAACTTTGTGTTTGTCTGCACCTTGGACAGACACCAGCGTGACAGATCATCAGATGGAAGGAAGGCAGACCAGTACAGTAGTGGCAGTTTATGCATAGAATCCACAGCCTTCAGCAGTGCCTTGATTCTCTGGGGGTCCTTGGAACAATAGTTGTCCAGTTCTTGCAGAAACTGAGGACACTGAAGACAGGGATGCTGACAGATCCGTTGCAGGTCACCCTGAATGATGTCTGTGTGGATTCTCTCCACCAGTGCCTGCACGTTCTTCACACTCTCCTCTCCGTTTGCAGACCAGATGGGAACTGAGCCCACAGTGACAAAGACATTGAAGGGTGGACCATTCGGCATTAGTCTTTCTTCGACTGACAGATGGACGTACTTTACCAGGAAGGGAACATCACATACTTTCAGCAGTGTGGGAAATCGGAAGTGACGGCCCATAGCCAGCCCTGTAGCTTCGTACAGAACCCGACTACAGAACGTTGTTCCTGACAGTATGAAACCCTTCAGGTAGTCTGCATATGCTTCCAGTGTATCGTCAGAAAACGCTTCAAATCCAAGTTCTTTCAGATGAAGTGAGGCCTGTGAGGGGTTGTGCAGGAAAAGAGTCACTCCCCTCATGGCCAGTGCTAACACTGCAGCAAAGACACCTCCCTGACTTTTGTCCAGGAACATGTCTTTCAGCAGCTCAGTGTAGGCTTCAGCTGGGGTGGAAAATATGGCGGCAGGATCCTTTGAATTCGTCCAGTGTTCCACCATATAACCACAGCACCAAGGAAAGACTGGTCCACTCACATCTTTGTCCAGAATGTCTGTCATAATCTGATTTTTTGGGTCAGCATCCATTTCGCCAGGCACTCTATTCAAATGAAAATCCAACAGTTCTTTTCTAGCCTTTGTGGGCATATCATAGATCAAACTCACCACAGCAGTGAGGTCTCTGAAAGGGCTGGACAGTCTATTTTCCCGTCGCTGAAGTTCCCGCAGCACATGTGGGTAGACTGTGATGACCAGCCTGCACATTCCCCCTTTGATCTGCTCCAGTACAGTGTTGAGGATTACCCTCCAGCGGTTCAGCTGCTGACTGTGGACAAGCACATGGCCAAAAACCCCATCCAACACCACCACACTGCGCTGCTGCTGCTGTCCCACATTGGATGTCCAGCGTTCTAGGCTGTCCAAGGTGTATGGGCAAAAGCCCTGCTGTCTGCTGCGTCTGGACAGGGCATTAGCCAGGGTGGTCTTGCCAGAGCCTGGGGGTCCACACAGTATGACGAAGCCTTCTTTCTGTAGGATTTTATCAGCAGTCATCAAGTCTGGTGTGAACACGTACTCCTGCCATTCTCTGTCTATAGTCAGGTTGCTGTTGCCTGCACAGCCAGTGACACCAGAATACAAGAGTGCAAATAGTTACCTGCACGTACACACACATAAGCCCGTGTGCGCACTTAAACGTACACACACACCATAAAAACACACGCACACACATAAACATGGTTTTAATTCTTTGATACATAATCATGTACATGACTTTTTTCTCAGATGGATGGCTTGAAGAAAAAAGTTATTGCGCTGCTTATTCAATGAACCATCTGCTGTCAGGGAAAATAGCTTTGTCTCTGAGTTAAACAAGCTTGTATAGGAGTCAGTTGTGAGTAAGGATGATGTCTCTGTTGTTTTTGCAGTTATCTCACTTATTCCGACATCTGTAGGAGTCAGTAAGGGCGATATCTCTGTCTTTTATCTCAGACACTTATTCCGACAGCTGTAGGAGTCAGTTGTGAGTAAGGATGATGTCTGTTGTTTTTTTCAATTATCTCAGACACTTATTCCGACATCTGTAGGAGTCAGTCAGTAAGGGCGATATCTCTGTCTTTTATCTCAGACACTTATTCCAACAACTGATGCTTTACATTGTTGGTAAGGGGTGGAGTGAGTATAATTATATTATGATTTATGAGAAAGGGAAAGGCTTTTATTTAGGTGTTGTGCCAATGTGTTTATGCTCGCACAGTTGTATGCATATCTTTGTGTGTCTTTGCATATTTTATTTTATTACTTTCTAGGGTAATGGAATAAGCAGCTATATACTTTTTACATCCAGTACCCGTGTGTAAACCTATTGTAAACTTTGTCATTTGTTCCTATCGGCACAGAATGGCCTACTCTTCTGCAAAGCCTTTTGTGCATGCATGCGTATGTGTGTGTGTGCGTGCAAACGTGGGTGCATGTGTGTATGTGTATGTGTTGTGTGTGTGAGCAAGTGTGTGCATATGTGTGCGTTTGTGTGTGTTCTATTCTGTTCTATTCTTTTCTTTTACTCTTTTATTTTGAGGATAATGGAATAAGCACCCATATACCTTTTTACTTCCAGTCACTTGTCATCTATTCCCAACAGCACACAATATGGGTGTGTGTGTGTATGTGGCGCATGTGTGTGTATGCGTGTATGTGTATGTGTGTGTGTGTGTGTGTGTGTGTGTGTGTGTGTGTGTGTGTGTGTGTGTGTGCGTGCCTGTGTTCAGCATTCATATGTATATGAGTGTGTGTGAGGGGAGGGGTATGTGTGTGGACAAGCAAGTATGGGTGCCTGCGTGCGTTTTTTAAATTTATTTATTTACTTTATTTTATTTTATTAAAAATTTTTTATTCTTTTATATCGAGGATAATGGGATAAGCACTCTTGTGCTTTTTTACATCCAGTCCCGGTGTGAATGCTGTTTGGTATATTGCATCTGTTCCCACCGGCACACGATGGCTTACTCTGACGAAAAGCGGAACAGGATGTAACGTGTGCGCAAAATGTTCGCACAGGGGACCTCGGTTTATAGTCTCATTCGAAAGGCTTTGGTGGAGAGTGGAGTCCGCACTGATGTTAACTCCAGGAGAAAAATCTCCTCAATCAAACCTGGGTGATCAAATTGCAAGCCCAATGTTCTGACCACTAGGCAAGGCTATCCCAGCCCTGTGTGTGTGCATGTGTGTGAATTTTTGGGTTTGTGAGTGTGTGCGCCCCCGTATGTGTGAGTGTTTGTTTCTTTGTGTGTTTGTGTGTGTGTAAGGATGTCAGGATAGTGACGTCAGTAAGCCCACCTTTAGGAAGACAACTGCTGATGTCACTGTCAGTTACACCTACCTTGAAGGACAGACACTTGGCTCTCAGGCTGGTATCTGACAACAACCTGGACACTTCCTGTTCCCACAGTGACATCACCAGCCCCCTCTGACGTTTCCACCACATCAGTGTTTGCTGACGTGGCCATTATTCTGAAGGTACTGCAAGTGTACAGACCACAGTGATGTTACAGTGAATGAATGAGGAAACATTGGATGAACTCAGTGAGTGTGAGTTATCACACTGCAACAGCAAGGTCTGCAGCAACAGCAACAACAGCAACATAAACAACAGCAGCAACAGCAACAGTATCATCAACAGCAGCAGCAGCAACAGCAACAACAACAGTAGTATCAGCAACAGTAGAAGCAGCAACAAAAGAGACAGCAGCAGCAGAAACAGCAGAAGCAATATCAAGTGTTTCAACAGCAAGAACACCTGCTAGTTACACATGATACTGATTCAGGCTTCCCCAGACAGACACACAAAGGGAAATCAAACACTGTAAACACAGCTGTTGAATCCTGACCATCTCATCATCCAACATCTTGAAGGGCTTTGGATGATAAACACCACCACCACCACTACCAACAACAAGGACTAGGGCAGGGGAGAGAGAGAGAGAGAGAGAGAGAGAGAGAGAGAGAGAGAGAGAGAGAGAGAGAGAGAGAAGAGAGAGAGAGAGAGAGAGAGAGAGAGAGAGAGAGAGAGAGAGAGAGAGAGAGAGAGAGACGCTTTTACGCTTTAACAATTTATTGTCATTGCTCATCTTGGCCTTTTGACAAGGGAGGTAACATAACTATCCGTTTTGGAAGTTTTACATAAAAAGTGACATACGTGAACAATAACAACTAAGTTTAATGAACAAAAAGATAATCACATTACTAACACACTAATCATAATATTGGCGTCACTCTTTTTGCAAATCAAATACAAAGAAAAAACCCAATAACAGCAACAACAAACAAACAACAAAATTACACACTGGTTCAGAATCGACCATCCTTTTAAATTTCATGTTACAAAGTATATCAACGACCAAAAACATCAATCTCGAAACATTCACTGTTCTTGATATTGATTAATTCTGTCCTGATATGTTAATGCCATTGGTACTGACTTGTCTTCGTCTTATTTTCTGTGCTTCTGCAATATACTTTGCTAGAGATTTAACACGATGTTCATCATCAGACGACAGGATAGAGACTATATCTGGACTCACTACTGGCTGTACCGTTAAGAAATCAAGCTTATTACGTAGTGTTTCGTATGCTTTACATTGAAACAAAAAGTGGATTTCATCATCAACACCGTGACCACATAGTGGACACGGTAATTGTGTGGATGTCTCAGGCTGGAACCATCTTTTATTTGCATTAAACCCGAGTGTTCTTAGTCTGAATCTAGCATAATTAAGTCTGTGCCATTTATCTGTAATTACGTTCAGATATTTTTCTGTCTGGAAGACACATTTAAACGAAAAGAACCAGCTATATTTACTTTTATTCTCCATGTCCGAGTGCCAGTTTTGTTTAAAAGAACAAATGAGCCTGTCTTTGAATTCAGAAAGAAACTGGCACTCATGACCTACTTCCTGAGACAGCCACACAATCCCAAAACCATGTTCTGACAAAACTTTTTTGATTTGATATACCCAGTTGTCTTTGCCTAACTCCATCTGTATAACCATCATATCATAAGCCTGTCTACATAAACGTGTCTGTGGAAGTTTCAATAACTTTAGCAAATATTTAATACACTTTAGAGAGA
>JASPKP010005834.1:0-2500 GCA_030674155.1 Stramonita haemastoma | reverse complement strand
CCGATCTGTGAAAAGAATCTAATGAATGAACAATAAAACTGTTGATATCCATGACCAACAAGAGAAAATCTAAGCCACACAAGGATATGTCTTTTAAGTATGGTCCTTAATGATTATGATAATGAACCAATGTGTGTGACTGTGCATTAAGGATTTGAAAAAGGTATACATCAGTAATGGATCACTGAATATCTCTGATGAGGATGATGAGGTGAGAACAGGATTGTAATTTAGCAGCATGCAGCATTTTAATATAATTATGATCAACAGTTACACTATGGTCACATAGTTATAAAGAAATAGTATGTCCATACTATGTCCAACAAATTTTGTCTTAAAACAGTTCAACTTCTATTGGCAGGCCAGAGAAATAATTGCATTTATACTGTAAGAATCTGTTTCATGTATTTTAACAAAAGACTCAAATTTTACCATCCCTTCATATCTATCTATCTATCTATCTATCTATCTATCTATCTATCTATCTATCTATCTATCTATCTATCTATCTATCTATCTATCTATCTATCTATCTATCTATCTATCTATCTATTTATCCTCTTTTTTCAAAATGGAATAAATTTTTCTGTGCTTTTCCCACAATCTGTAAGCATTCTTGCAATAAGAAATGAAGTTTCAAATTTGCCACATCTATTAATTGTTTTGCCCCCATTTTTGCTTAAAGGTAAACTTTTTTACTATAAATTATACCAAAGTGAGATGGAATCCTACAGAAAGTATATCTGGGCCTTTTAAGGTGAGGAGATGAATTAAATGACAAACATCAAAAACTAGTTCTGATTTTTTTTGTTTCCATAGAGCTGATGGCTGAAATTACTGATTTTGAATCAACACAAAAAAGCATTCAAAAAACAGCTCTCGAAAAATCATTAAGAAATTAAAGTGCAACTAATATTGCTATGAGCTCTGCTGTAAAACTTGAAATATTCTCCCCAAAATAAAATGATTTTTTCGATTTCAACCCTGGTGAAATGTATGCAGCATCTACATTATTGTTAAGACTGTGTCATCTGTGTGTGTGTGCCTGCGTGTGTGCGTGTGTGTGTGTGTGTGTGTGTGTGTGTGTGTGTGTGTGTGTGTGTGTGTGTGTGTGTGTGTGTGTGTGTGTGTGTGTGTGTGTGTGTGTGTGTGTGAATTTGGACATGAATTATGTTAAAGAAAGTGAAAGAATTACTAACCAATAGCTGATTCATGTATGTCATAGTCTGAAGTCTTCACCAAGCTGTGTCTCTGTCAGTGGTGTACTCTGTAGTTACTCTTCTTTCAATGACTACAGCATTTCTGACTTCCAGCAAAGAGAGGCTTAGAAGCCATGTGTTCAGAATAGGGGTATCTAGTGACATGTACCCATCATTGAGTGACAGACTTTTCTTTGTCAAATGCTAAGACAGCACCTACTGTTATCTGTCATAGGAGCTAAAATGCCTTGCAGTGCTGTTAACTGTATGACAACCTTACATATCCGACCTCAGCATGGGAGAGAAATATTTTCTGGTAAGGGGAGAAAGGCAAAAGAATGAACCAAGAAAGGCAGAAATTAGACAAAAAGGAGGTGAAAAGGAACAAGGCGGAAACAAAGAGAGGGATAGAAAAGAGGGAAATCCTAGCACCTGATTTCCAGAAGATGGGGACGCTATTTATACTGACAGGCCCTCAACCTCTTATTCAGAGCAGGTGAAAGAAGGATGACAGAAGGGTGACAGAAGGATGACATTGACAGAAGGGTGACGTGTGACAGAAGGAAGAAAGAAGGGTGACAGGAGGGTGACAGATGAGTGTGTATCTCGTGTACCCTTCATAGGAAGACAGATACAGAACACTGACCTTACTGGCCAACAGGATAGCAGAGCCACCTGTGAGGAGAGGTGGTCACATCATACAGTGGTCACATCATGCAGTGGTCACATCGTATGGTATATCATACAGTGGTCACATCATACAGTGGTCACATCATGCAGTGGTCACATCGTATGGTATATCATACAGTGGTCACATCATGCAGTGGTCACATCATACAGTGGTCACATCATACAGTGGTCACATCATACGGTGGTCACATCATATGGTGGTGATGTCAGCAGGTGTCACAGAGTCAGGATTCAGGTGGTGAACACACAAAACAAACCACTGCCTGCAGTGCAGCAAGCAGACTGCCGTGGTGTCATGGCTGACAGCAGGAAGTGAAAACAATGACTCAGGCTGCTCTGTCTTCAGGACTGCACTGTCTACTCATAGTGTTGTCAGAGCTGAACACTGTCTCTGTGTGGAGAAAAGGGGGGTAGGGGGAGGGGAGCAATGGTGTGTGAGGTGTGTATTGCATGTGGGGGGTGGCAGTGGGGTAGAGGGCCACTGGCAAAGTTGTATCATGTGATAGCTCTTAATTATATAGGGCTTCTGATAGACAGATAGCAGGCAAGGTGAGAGAGAGAGAGAGAGAGAGAGAGAGAGAGAGAGAGAGAGAGAGAGAGTGTGTGTGTGT
>JASPKP010000583.1:0-41583 GCA_030674155.1 Stramonita haemastoma | reverse complement strand
TGAAAATATCAACCACCACCATCTTTCAACAAAATAAGTCATATAAATCATAGCAGTTTGATAAAAGGTGAGAAAAAATCACACACACACACACACACACACACACACACACACAACACACACACACACAATACACACACACACCCTGTTGAACTGACAAAGCTTCTGGCATGGTTCAGATAGAGGGTCTGAAAAGTCAGATACAAAACAAGGATATAGAAATAGTATTGCAAAACACTCCACAGTACGCACATAAAGCATATCAGTAATGATGAAGACATTATTTTGTATTTTTGTATTTTGTACCACTTTATGTCACAGCAGATAAATTTTCTCTGCGTGAAATTCGGGCTGCTCTCCCCGGGGAGAGCACGTAGCCACAAGTGCAGCGCCTACCCATTTTTTTCCTACATGCAACTGTATTTGTTTCCCTATCAGAGTGGATTTTTTCTACAGAATTTTGCCAGGGTCGCCGTGGGTTCTTTTACGTGCGCTAAATAGTGATGTGTAAACACACGGGACCTCGGTTTATCGTCTCATCCGAAAGACTAGCGCCAAACCACATCTCAGGGTCTAATGAATGGGGAACAAGTTTTGATCCAAAACGGGGTACGAACCACCACCGCACACTATCTACTTAAATATATAATCATTTATCTATCCCGTGGTCTGGTGACCAATCCTTTGTTACACATTCTCGAAATGCGTCTTATTCTTGGGGGGGGGGGGGGGGGGGGGGCTGCCTTGCTGTGATTGGTGGCTGAATTTAGGACATGAGTTGGGAATGTGACCCATTCTGTGAAAGAAAAGTTGGTGGCAGTTTGCTTAAGTGTCTGCTAAAGTCTCTTTACAATCTGGGATATCAGATGGACAGATCTCCCAGTGGGCATACAGGGGGGGGGGGGGGGAGGGGGATATCAATATAGATAACATCACTACTTTCTGGAAATTCTCTGCTAATTCTTTTTGCAAATTCTCTTTTCTATCTCAATCATTGCTTCTGCCTTGGCCCAATAAACAAGAGTCCATTGTCTACCTTCTTGGTCCATTTGCCTACGTTTTTTGCAGAAAGATTTTAAAGATTACAGGTATCTCCTACACTGAAGAGGAATGCACTGGGCTTGACTTGTGAGGTGCTTCACAGTAGCACTAGACATGTTTTGCTATTATGACAGACTTTGTTGCTACTGTGTGAGCGTTCAAAGAATGAAAAAGTGGGGGGAGGTGGGGGGGTGGAGGAAGTGGTAAAAAGGGTGCAAGTTTTATAGCAGTTTGTGTCTGCCATTCTGTGCATGCAATGTTGCATGTCGTCTATCTGCATGAATAAATGTTCGTATGTGTGTAGATGTTTGCATGAATGTCTCCCTACATGGGAGTGTGCTGAGGGTATGTGTATGTGTCTTTGAAAGGCAAAGCTGGACAGTAAAATATACAGACCAAACATACATACATGAAAAACTACTGTCTGATGAATGCACAAATGTTTAGATTCACATAAATACCCAAGCAGCAACCTCTTACCTTCACTACAGGTGTGTCACAGACAGTTAAGTTTGTAGGTGCCCCTGTGTGCAGGTGTTTGGTAGGGTGGAGGTTGGGGATGGAGACCGATCCTGCTGCTGCTGTTGATGGTAGCAAGCTACCCTAGAGTGGAAACAGACTTGGAATGATAAAAAAGAAGTGGGGGGGATGTCGATTTCGCGGGCTTTTAGATAGGTTTATATGCTCAAAGAAGAAAACACGAAAAAGCTTTTATATCAAGCAGCAGTTGTGTGCTGGTAGAGGGACTTTCTGATTGGTTGTTATTTCAGTACAACCACCACTGTAGTTAAGGGTGCTTCATTGTTTTTTTTTAAAAAAGACTCCACTACAGCTACACAGAAAAATCATTTCTCTCTCTCTCTCTCTCTCTCCTCTCTCTCTCTCTCTCTCTCTCTCTCTCTCTCTCTCTCTCTCTCTCTCTCTCTCTCTCTCTCTCTCTCTCTCTCTCTCTCTCTCTCTCTCTCTCTCAACAAATCTTACATTTCATGCCCCGCATGGCAATACGTTTGTTTGTGTGCGCACATGTGGAGGGGACCCTCCACTTTGCCCTGGTGCATGATATGGCTGTATATTGTCATTATGTTTGTGCGCACAGCTTGTTTTGAGTGGCGTACTCTTACCAGCTTTCCTTCCAACCAACTAGCTTTCTTCGCTCTCGGGGGCCCTCGTGTCGCCATAAATCCGGCGCCACACATATCAAAGATGGTGGGGGAGAGTGTATGCATACAGTGCCATATTGTCTTGCTGCCCTGGGATCTTTTACCGTGCCAAAGTCGGGGCCGGACGGGGCTGAAAACGGCTCTTTCCGTCGCATCTTAGCGCGAAACGGCACCGTTTTAGTGGAGGGGGGTGGGTATGCATGCGCGCACGCGCTCGCGCGCTGGTGTTTGTCAGTGTGTTTGTTTGTGTGCGCGCATGTGGAGGGGATCGTCCAGTTTGCCCTGGTGCATGATATTGCTGTGTATTGTCCTTAGTTTTGTGCGCACAGTTTGTTTTTAGTGGCGTACTCTTACCAGCTTTCCTTCCGACAAACTAGCTTCCTTCGCTCTTGGGGGCCATCGTGTCGCCACAAATCTGGCGCCACACATATCAAAGATGGTGGGGAAGAGTGTATGCATACAGTGCGATATTGTCTTGCTGCCCTGGGATCTTTTACCGTACCAAAAAATCGGGGCTGGACCGGACCACATAAACACCGTACATCCCATAATTATATTGTGTACAACACATACACCCCGTAACCCTAGGCCTTATAAATATATTTTGTACATCACCTACACCCCATGATTATATTCTGTACATCACATACACCCGTGCACCCCATAATTATATCATGTACATCACATACACCCTGTACACCCCATAATTACATGGTGTAGATCACATACACCCCGTACACCCCATAATTATATTCTGTACATCACATACACACCGTACACCCCATCATTATATTCTGTACATCACATACACACCGTACACCCCATCATTATATTCTGTACATCACATACACCTCGCACACCCTATAATCATATTTTGTATATCACATACACTCTGTACACCGCACAATAGTGATGGCAATATACAGCAATATGATGCACCACAGCAAAGTGCAAGGTCACCGCCACATGTGCACACACAAACAAACACACTGACAAAAACCAGCGCATGTACGCGTGCGCGCAGGCGTACACAACCTCCTGCCCAAAAGTTGTGTTTGGGGACAAAGACGGGACCCAAAGAGCCGTTTTTCACGCCCTTTTTGCCCCAACTTTTGCACGGTTACAAACCCCAAGGCACCAGGACAATATGGCACTGCATGCATAGAACCTCCCCTACCACCTTCCATGTGTTTGGCGCTGGACTTGTGGTGACACCGCAGCCCACAAGACCTGAGAAAGCTAGTTTGTTGCAAGGAAATCGGGTACAGTGTACGCAGCGAAAACCAAGCAGTGCGCACAGTAATAATGACAATATAGAGCATATGATGCACCGCAGCTAAGTGCAGGGTCACCGCCACATGCGCGCACAAACAAAAACACTGACAAACACCAGCGCGCGCGCGCGTGCGCGCACGCATACACAACTCCCTGCCAAAAAGGTGCGGTTTTGGGCAAAGACGGGACCCAAGGACCCCTTTTCACGCCCGTCCTGCCACAACTTTTGCCCGGTTACAGACCCCAAGGCACCAGGACAATATGGCACTGCATGCATAGAACCTCCCCTACCACCTTCCAAGTGTGTAGAGCCGAACTTGTGGCGACACCGTAGCCCTTAAGAGCTGAGGAAGCTAGTTTGTTGCAAGGAAATCGGCTACAGTGTACGCATCGAAAAGCAAGCAGTGCGCACAATAATAATGACAATATACAGCAACATGGTGGACCACTGCGAAGAACAGGATCCCTGCCGAATGCGCGCACACAAACAAACACACTGACAAAGTTAACACCAGCGCGAGCGCGCAAGCATACACATCACCCAGCCAAAACGGTGCGGTTTGGGGCAAACATGGGACCCAAGGAGCCCTTTTCAAGTCAGTCCTTCCCAAAAATTTGGACGGTTACAGACCCCAAGACAATATGGCACTGTATGCATACACCAACCAATACAACGTTCGATGAATGTGGCGCCGGATTTGTGGCGACGCCACAGCGCCCAAGCACTAAGAAAGCTAGTTTCTGGTAAGTGTACGCGACATAAAACAAGCATTGCGTGGAAGAATAATGACAAAATACAGCAATATGATGCACCACAGCAAACTGCAGGATCCCCGCCACATGCACGTACACTAACGAACACACTGACAAACACCAGCGTGTGTGCGCGTGCGCGCATGCATACCTACCCTCTACCCATTTTGGGCAAATGTGCGAAAGAAAGAGTCATTTTCGTCCCCGTCCAACCCCACCTTTTGCACGGTAAAAGATCCCACGGCACCATTATAATATGGCACTGTATGCATACACCCTCTCCAACTATCTTGGATATGCGTGGCGCCGGATTTCTGGCGACGCCACAGCGCCCAAGAGCTAAGAAAGCTAGTTTGTAGAAAGGAAAGCTGGTAAGTGTACACGATAAAAACAAGCCGTGCGCGCAAGAATATTGACAATATACAGCAATCTGATGTACCACAGCAAACTGAAGGATCCACGCCACATGCGCGCACGCAAACAAACACACTGACAAAAACTAACACCCGCTCGCGCGTACCCACATCCATCCCCACCCCCCTCCAAAAAAAGCTGCCCTTTTGCGAAGAGATGCCAGCGAAAAAGCCGTTATCAACCCCGTCAAAGCCCAAGTTTTGCACAGTTAAACATCCCACGGCACCAAGACAATATGGCACTGTATGCATACCCTCTCTCCAACCATCTTGGTTATGCGTGGCGCCGGATTTGTGGCAACACAACGGCACCAAAGCCCTAAGAAAGCGTGTTTGTCGGAAGGAAAGCTGGTAAGTGTACGCCACCAAAATCCTGCACTGCACGCAAAAAATAATGACAATATACAGTTATATGATGCACCACAGCAAACTGCAGGGTCCCTACCATATGCGCGCACACAAATGAACACACTGACAAACACCAGCGCGCGTGTGCGTGCGCACATGCATACCCACCCCCCTGCAGAAAAAGGGGCTGTTTCGCGCCAAAATGCCACCGAAAAAGCCGTTTTCAGCACCGTCCGATACCCACCTTTGTACGGTAAAAGATCCCAAGGCACCAAAACAATATGACACTGTATGCATACACTCTCTCCGACCATCTTGGATATGCGTGGCGCCCGATTTGTGGCGACGACACAGCGCCCAAGAGCTGAGAAAGCGTGTTTGTCGGAAGGAAAGCTGGTAAGTGTACGTCACCAAAATCCTGCAGTGCGCGCAAGAATGATGCCAATATACAGCAATATAATGCACCACAGCAAAGTGTAGGGTCCCCCCACATGCGTGCACACAAACCAACACATTGACAAATGCCAGCGCGCGCGCGTGCGCACGCATGTGTACCCACCCCTAACCAGAAAAAGGGGCCGTTTTGCCCCTAGATGCCAGCCAAAGAGCCGTTTTCAGCTCCGTCCGACCCCCACTTTTGCACGGTAACAGATCCCATGGCACCAAAACAATAATGGCACTGTATGCATACACTCTCTCCAACCATCTTTTTTATAGCTTATTTTGTTGTTGCTGTTTTATTTTTTGTTAGGACAACAATCATAACATATGCACATACCCCAGCTTGTACATAATTTTTATCCTGCAGACTATCACGTTTGTCCTACCGCTGACAAACACGATTAACAACTAAAATCCCAAAGTCGTCATGCAGCTACCTTCATGGTGGACAAAAAACGATGACATACGGAGAAAATCTCACCATTAGTGAACCTCGGAGCTCTAGCCGAGTAAAGAAAAACAAACAAACAAACAGTGAAGATAAGGATGATACGGCCAGCAGTCCTTTTTCTTATCAAGCTCTTTCTGTGTGGGTGAAAATCATGTGTAATATAACGATTACCCGATTTCAGCTGATTCCTTTAAAAGCAGCTTGAAATGGTTATCTTTTGTGCTGATCGTTGTAATATGACTGGAAACGTACTGTTTGTGAAGTCTTGTGAGGATAAAGTGACCGATTTGTGTGTGTGTGTGTGTGTGTGTGTGTGTGTGTGTGTGTGTGTGTGTGTGTGTGTGTGTGTGTGTGTGTGTTTACATCTTATTCTTATATTTCCAGGATCATGGAATAAACACTCGTGTGCTTTTTACATCTAGTCACCGTGTATATGTACTTTTATCAGTCTTGTCATCCGTTCCCACTCCCACACAATGGCCTGCTCTTCCAAAAAGCCCAACAGGCTTTAACGTTAGCCCAGGGTGTTCTGCGTACGTTCGCACACCAGAAAGCAAGTGCTCTGGTCAGTGATATATCCTGTACCCACTTGCTGTTTAGAATTTGATTTATTTTTTGTTTAAATAAATAAATAGCATTTATAAACTTAATATGCAAACACACTACAAACCAACACTGTCCAAGGGAGACTAGCAACAACGAAGTTAGTGAAGATCTTTCTAACAGCAATTACTTCCCTTGGACCATATTGGTTGCTGGGCGTTGGGCAACAGTGCATTCAATTTTATTTGTATCCACAACATTCTCAGTTTAGTGTACCCCCCCCCCCCCTCTTCACCTCTCCTTCTTCATCAATGGGAAGTTCAGTTTCTTTAGGACTTTAGACCAATAATAGAAAACACTGGTGTGAAATGTTTTGCTGTTGCCTTGTTGTTGTTGATGCTGAATTTTCTTTCCCTCTATCAGCAAACACTTTACCCCTTTCTGTTCTTTGTCGTCTGGATGCTGTTCTTCCTTTTTCTTTCTTTGTTTCTATCAAGGATAACGAAATAAACACTCATTTGGTGGGTTTTTTTTTACATCCAGTCCCAGTGTGTGTGCAGTTTAATCAAGTTTGTCATCTGTTCCCACTGGCACACAATAGGCCTATAAATCAACAACATCTGGAAAGTTAGTAACACTCAGCCCGATTATTTCTTTTGTCAACAGAACACAGAAAGAGAGACTTGTTCAGACAATTGACCGTTATCTTAATCAAACTGATTAGCCTGTCAAGCTGTAATTAATGGGCAAACTTTGAAAGTGGTTTTGATGATAACGTAATCACAGGAGGGCCTGCTTTTCGGACAATTTTAAAAGTTTTCTGATCAAAAATAAAAGCCTGGCACATTACCCATTAGCCCAGAGTGATAACAATGGTCACGTGGTCTCTAGTTTCTCTATAAAAGCACAGACAATCACATCAATGTTGATGACGTGGAAAAAGAAAAAAATTCTCAGAGAGCTGCTTTCCCGGTGTGGTGACTTCTTTACCTTTTTGCGCTAGTGAATGCAATTTTCAGGACTCTAAGGATATGATTGTGATATACCTTGAAGTGAAACGTTTGAATCTTCATTTCTGTAACCTTATTCGTCCAAGAAGAAGTAGAGGAAAGTACACAAAAAATGGCTACTTCTGAATGGTGGAAATTTGTACGGGTGGAGAAATTCACAATCGGCACAACTTACGGTGAGTCAAACTATTTTGCCCTAGAGTATATTTTGTACAAGGATATGTGTGATTCAAAAATTAAAGCGAACAGTTATGTTGTGATAAATTAGAAGCTTTGCAGGTGGGTTAGTGTCAGAAAATGTTTACAGGGAAGTTCTTGTGTGTTTGTTTTTTTTTTTTTTTTTTTTTTTTTACTCTTCTACATCTTTACTTCATATCACACTGCAATACACTTCTACATCTTTACTTCATACCACACTGCAATACACTTCTACATCTTTACTTTATACCACACTGCAATACACTTCTACATCTTTACTTTATACCACACTACAATACACTTCTACATCTTTACTTTTTTCACTCACACACACACACACACACACACACACACACACACACACACACACACACACACACACATAATATATATATGTATATATATATATATATATATATATATATATATATATATATATACATATATATATATATATATATATATATATATATATATATATATATATATATATATATATATATATACACACACATATATATGTATATGTATACATGTATATATATATATATATATATATATATATATATATATATATATATATATACATATATATATGTTAGTTTTTTGATTGTACAAATCACGATAGTATTTAACCTGTTCTTCAATAACTTTCATTTGTTCAGTTATGATTTCGTTTTTCCCATTGAGTATTCTGGTCATGATATTTTTCTTTGCTCTTATTCTTTCTAGATTTAAAAAGTTTTTGTTTTTTTTCACCATCCTTTATCCATCTTTCACGCGCTCTTGTCTGTGCACATCTACCTTTTTAAGGGGACAACATTTCAAACTGTTGTTTAATATTAAGCAGATTCTTCTGCAATTCAGTGTCACCTGGATTTATTGTTAGTGCCTGCTCTATTTTTTACGATCGATTCTGTAGACAGGGTGCTTTGTTTTTGTTTTCGTATGCTTTGAAGTTTCCAAACTTCATACAAATTTCCTTAATTCGAATCTTACAGAGTTCCCATCTATCTTGCGAGCTCTCGGTTTGCAATATTTCATCATTGTCTTTTGTTAGTTCTTTTAACAGTTCATTCATATGGTGCGCAAATTTTGTATTTTTCAAGTAAGAATTATTAAAGCGCCAATATCCTGGACCTTGTTTAAAGTGAGATATATTTATTTCGGTAATGATAGCTTTGTGGTCAGTATTTGGAACTGTTATGATTTCACAACTGCAGCAGCATTCCAGTGCCTCTTTGTTAGCAAAACAGTCATCTATCCTGCGTGCCACAAAAGGGTGAAGCCTACACCAAGTGTATTCTTTTTCCGTATCGTGATAAAGCCTCCACATGTCTGTTAGGCTGCTTTGTATTACAAAGTTTGAAAAGCTTTCTACTTCTTTTTTTGAATGTGGATGACCAGATACAACATCAAGGTCACTGTTCACTGTTAAATGTACAGTTGAAATATCCAGTAACAATACATTTATTTCCTATATCGTATTTACTGAAGACATTATGCATGTGAGTAAAGAAAAATACTTTTTCTGTGTTCTAATTAGGTGCATAGATATCTGCAATAGTGAGTTCTAGTTCCTCTGTTTGTAGGGATATATTATCACTATTCTGTCTTCCTTTTGTTCTATCTTTACATCACCTGAGAAAATGTTTTCAAACTAAAACCGTTTCACCTCTACTATGTTCAGTCCCTTCTTGATAGATTATTTTCCCTCTCCATTGTCTCTCCCACACAAACACATCTTTACTGGTTATGTAAACTTCTTGATTACATACAATGTCACATTTCTCCTTCTTAAAGTAATCAAACATTGCTTTTCTTTTTAAATTGTTTTTTTTAGCCTTCTAGCATTTACGGATAGCACTCAAAGTGTATCCATAACAAAAACACACACTTATATATTGGAATCGCTAATCATTAATTACAGTTAAAAAAAAAAACGCAGCCAGGTCTGTCACAGTCAATGTGGTAGGATGGGATGGGGGGCGGGGGGGGGGGATCATCCTGTGGGATCAGAGACCTCACAGTACTCAGTCTCATCATCCTCTGTTTCGTATTCTGTCCGTTCCAGCAACTTCTGTTGTTTCCTCTGACTGGGACACAGTGGAATCTTTGGATCAAGAGAGTACTGTTCACACTGAAGTCAGTAGGACTGCATCAGTAGGATACATACCCACCCCCTCTCCAGAAAAAAGCTGCCGTTTTGCGCCAAGATGCCACCCAAAGTGCCGTTTTCAGCCCCGTCCGACCCATACTTTTGCACGGTAAAAGATCCCACGGCAACCACGACAATATTTGACGCTTCACCACATGAGTCGCAGTGCACCAGAGGTCAATTTTAAGTTATTGACATGCTATTAATTTGCAATGAAATGGCTATGCAACACAAAACCCAGACTAAAAATCGAAAAATTATATCAAAAGTTATTACAAATTGAAATGATAGACTGCAGGACATGTCAAAATGAGAAATTGACAAGTTTAGTATCCTAATAGATGGTCAAAATGAGGGCATCGCTATTTTCAAAGCATGTTTAAAGACAAAAGGAAACAGAATTATGCCTTGATATTTCGCTTCAAGGTAGAATATGTGCTATAGCTTTATAAGCAATCAAAATATAAAAATTGACAACCTCACATCTACCTGCCTTTAATGGTTCCTAGCAGAAAAGTGGATTACGTGCTAAGCAATTCATTTCGTGGTGGGGCGTAACATATGCCACTGTATGCATACACTCTCTGCAACGATCTTGGATATGCGTGGCGCCGGATTTGTGGCGACGACACAGCGCCCAAGAGCTAAGAAAGCGTGTTTGTCAGAAGGAAAGCGGGTAAGTGTACGTCACCAAGATCCTGCCATGCGCGCAAGAATAATGACAATATACAGAAATATGATCCACCACAGCAAACTGGAGGGTCGCCTCCACATGCACGCACACAAACCAACACACTGAAAAACACCAGCGCTCGCGCACGTGCGCGCATGCATACCCACCCCCCTGCAGAAAAAGCTGCCATTTGGCGCCAAAATGCCAGCCAAAGAGTCGTTTTCAGCTCCGTCGGACCCCGACTTTTGCACGGTAAAAGATTCCACGGCACCAAGACAATATGGCACTGTATGCATACACTCTCTCCGACCATATTGGATATGAGTGGCGCCAAATTTGTGGCGACGACACAGAGCCCAAGAGCTAAGAAAGCGTGCTTCACGGAAGAAAAGCAGGCAAGTGTACGTCACCAAAATCCTGCCGTGCGCGCAAGAATAATGACAATATACAGCAATATGATGCACCACAGCAAACTGGAGGGTCCCCTCCACATGCACGCACACAAACAAAAACACTGACAAACACCAGCGCTCGCGCGCGTGCGCGCATGCATACCCTACCCCCTGCAGAAAAAGCTGCCATTTGGCGCCAAAATGTCAGCCATACAGCCGTTTTCAGCTCCGTCGGACCCCGACTTTTGCACGGTAAAAGATCCCACGGCACCAAGACAATATGGCACTGTATACATACACTCTCTCCGACAATCTTGGATATGAGTGGCGCCCGATTTGTGGCGACGACACAGAGCCCAAGAGCTCAGAAAGCGTGATTGCCGGAAAAAAAAGCGGGTAAGTGTACGTCACACAAATCCTGCCGTGCGCGCAAGAATAATGACAATATACAGCAATATGATGCACCACAGCAAACTGGAGGGTCCCCTCCACATGCGCGCACACAAACGAACACACTGACAAACACCAGCGCTCGCGCGCGTGCACGCATGCATACCCACCCCCTGCAGAAAAAGCTGCCATTTGGCGCCAAAATGCCAGCCATACAGCCGTTTTCAGCTCCGTCGGACCCCGACTTTTGCACGGTAAAAGATCCCACGGCACCAAGACAATATGGCACTGTATGCATACACTCTCTCCGACCATCTTGGATATGAGTGGCGCCCGATTTGTGGCGACGACACAGAGCCCAAGAGCTCAGAAAGCGTGTTTGCCGGAAGAAAAGCGGGTAAGTGTACGTCACCCAAATCCTGCCGTGCGCGCAAGAATAATGACAATATACAGGATTATGATGCACCACAGCAAACTGGAGGGTCCCCTCCACATGCGCGCACACAAACGAACACACTGACAAACACCAGCGCGTGCCGCGCGTGCGCGCATGCATACCCACCCCCCTGCAGAAAAAGCTGCCATTTGGCGCCAAAATGCCAGCCAAAGAGCCGAATTCAGCTCCGTCGGACCCCGACTTTTGCACGGTAAAAGATCCCACGGCACCAAGACAAGATGGCACTGTATGCATACACTCTCTCCGACCATCTTGGATATGAGTGGCGCCCGATTTGTGGCGACGACACAGAGCCCAAGAGCTCAGAAAGCGTGCTTGCCGGAAGAAAAGCGGGTACGTGTACGTCACCAAAATCCTGCCGTGCGCGCAAGAATAATGACAATATACAGCAATATGATGCACCACAGCAAACTGGAGGGTCCCCTCCACATGCGCGCACACAAACGAACACACTGACAAACACCAGCGCTCGCGCGCGTGCGCGCATGCATACCCACCCCCCTGCAGAAAAAGCTGCCATTTGGCGCCAAAATGCCAGCCAAACCGTTTTCAGCTCCGTCGGACCCCGACTTTGCACGGTAAAAGATCCACGGCACCAAGACAATATGGCACTGTATGCATACACTCTCTCCGACCATCTTGGATATGAGTGGGCACCGATTTGTGGCGACGACACAGAGCCCAAGAGCTCAAGAAAGCGTGTTGCCGGAAGAAAAGCGGGTAAGTGTACGTCACCAAATCCTGCCGTGCGCGCAAGAATAATGACAATATACAGCAATATGATGCACCACAGCAAACTGGAGGGTCCCTCCACATGCGCGCACACAAACGAACACACTGACAAACACCAGCGCTCGCGCGCAGTGCGCGCATGGCATACCCACCCCCCTGCAGAAAAAGCTGCCATTTGGCGCCAAAATGCCAGCCAAAGAGCCGTTTTCAGCTCCGTCGGACCCCGACTTTTGCACGGTAAAAGATCCCACGGCACCAAGACAATATGGCACTGTATGCATACACTCTCTCCGACCATCTTGGATATGAGTGGCGCCCGATTTGTGGCGACGACACAGAGCCCAAGAGCTAAGAAAAGCGTGCTTGCCGGAAGAAAAGCGGGTAAGTGTACGTCACCAAAATCCTGCCGTGCGCGCAAGAATAATGACAATATACAGCAATATGATGCACCACAGCAAACTGGAGGGTCCCTCCACATGCGCGCACACAAACGAACACACTGACAAACACCAGCGCTCGCGCGCGTGCCGCATGCATACCCACCCCCCTGCAGAAAAAGCTGCCATTTGGCGCCAAAATGCCAGCCATACATGCCGTTTTCAGCTCCGTCGGACCCCGACTTTTGCACGGTAAAAGATCCCACGGCACCAAGACAATATGGCACTGTATGCATACACTCTCTCCGACCATCTTGAGCCGATTTCAGCTCCGTCGGACCCGACTTTTGCACGGTAAAAGATCCCACGGCACCAAGACAGTTGGCATGTTGAAACACTCTCTCCGACCATCTTGGATATGAGTGGCGCCCAACATTTGTGGCGTCGACACAGAGCCCAAAGAGCTACAGATGAAGCGGTTGCCGAAAAGAAGGCCGTACATGTCACGTCACCCAAAATCACTGACAACCGTGCGCGCAGAAATTTATGACAATATACAGCACTATGATGCACAAAAACTGGATTGGGTCCCTCCACCATACACGCCTACAAACGAACACCTGACCAACTACCAGCGCGTGCGCGCGTGCACGCATGCATACCACCCCCTGCAAAAAGCTGCCATTTGGCGCCAAAATGCCAGCCAAGAGTCGATTAGCTCCGTCGGACCCCGACTTTTGCACGAGTAAAGATCCCACGGCACCAAGACAAATGGCATGTAGCATACACTCCTCCGGGATATGAGTGGCACCGATTTGTGGCGACGACACAGAGCCCAAGAGCTAGAAAGCGTGCTTCCGGAAGAAAAGCGGGTAGTGTACGTCACAAAATCTGCCGTGCGCGCAAGAATAATGACAATATACAGCAATATGATGCACCACAGCAAACTGGAGGGTCCCATCCACATGGCGCACACAAACGAACACACTGACAAACACCAGCGCTCGCGCGCTGCCGCATGGATACCCACCCCCCTGCAGAAAAAGCTGCCATTTGGGCCAAAGCCACCAAAGCCGTTTTCAGCTCGTCGGACCCCGACTTTGCACGGTAAAAGATCCCACGGCACCAAGACAATATGGCACTGTATGCATAACTCTCTCCGACCATCTTGGATATGAGTGGCGCCCGATTTGTGGCGACGACACAGAGCCCAAGAGCTAAGAAACGGTGCCGGAAGAAAAGGGGTAAGTGTACGTCACCAAATCCTGCCGTGCGGCAAGAATAATGACAATATACAGCAATATGATGCACCACAGCAAACTGGAGGGTCCCTTCCACATGACGCACACAAACGAACCACTGACAAACACAGCGCTCGCGCGCGTTCCGCATTATACCCACCCCCTGCAGAAAAAGCTGCCATTTGGGCCAAAAGCCACCAAAGCCGTTTTCAGCTCCGTCGGACCCCGACTTTGCACGGTAAAAGATCCCACGGCACCAAGACAATATGGCACTGTATGCATAACCTCTCCGACCATCTTGGATATGAGTGGCGCCCGATTTGTGCGAGACCAGAGCCAAGAGCTAGAACGTGCTTGCCGGAAGAAAAGCGGTAAGTGTACGTCACCAAATCTGCCGTGCGGCAAGAATAATGACAATATACAGCAATATGATGCACCACAGCAAACTGAGGGTCCCCTCACATGCCGCACACAAACGAACACACTGACAAACACCAGCGCTCGCGCGGTCGCGCATCATACCCACCCCCCTGCAGAAAAAGCTGCCATTTGGCGCCAAAGGCCAGCCAAGAGCCGTTTTCAGCTCGTCGGACCCGACTTTTGCACGTAAAAATCCCACGGCACCAAGACATATGGCCTGTATGCATACACTCGCTCTGGATAGAGGAGCATGGCGAGAAGAGAAGGTAGAGGGGCGAGAGCAGACACAAATCTGCCGTGCGGCAAGAATATGACAATACAGCAATAGATGACACAGCAATGAGGTCCTCACATGCGCGCACAAACGAAACACTGACAAGACACCAGCGCTCGAGCGGTGCGGCATGCATACCACCCCCTGCAGAAAAGCGCCATTGGCGCCAAAAGGCCAGCCAAAGACCGTTAGTGTCGAGACGACGACGTAAAAAAGGCACAAGAATAGGCCTGTATGAAAGAGACAGAGAGATAGAGAGAGAGGGAGAGAGAGAGAGAGAGAGAGAGAGAGAGAGAGAGAGAGGAGAGGAGAGAGAGAGCGAGAGAGAAAGAGAGAGAGAGAAGAGAAGGAGAGAGAGCGAGAGAGAGACGAGCGAGGAGAGAGGAGAGAGGAGAGGAGAAAGACAAGACAGACAGGCAGACAGACAGACAGAGACACAGAGAGAGAAGTCAACCTTCTTTCTCAGAGTTTTAAAAATCGGAAATGTGAAGTGATAGACTTGTGCATGATTTTGGGGGATCATAAATACTGCTTCTTGATCTAGTCCAGAGGTTAATGCTAGGGTATTGGGCAAAACCTTCAAATGAGATTGACAGCCTGTTTCTCAGCATACGCATAGTTTGGACACTCCTGTACAATACAGGCATAGGAAACGCCATGTTGTCCATCTGTTTCCCCACTTTTTTATTTTGTATTTTGTAACACTTTATGTCACAGCAGATTTTTCTGTGGAAATTCAGGCTGCTCTCCGCAGGGAGAGCGCCTCGCTACAAGTGCAGCATGTACCTTATTTTTTTCTTTTTCATGCATGCCACTGTATTTGTTTCCCTATCAGAGTGGCTTTTTTTGACAAAATTTCGCCCCCCCCCCTACCACCCTCTCTGCCCCCCATCCTCCCCTCTTCCTCTCCATCCCCCTCTTCTCTCCCCCTCCACCCCCACCACCTCCCCTCAACCTCCCCCCTCTCCCCTCTCTTCTTCACCCCCCACCCCTCTCCCCCCCCCCCTACACCCCTTACAACCCCCCTCCCCCCCCTCCCCCCTACTCCACCCCCCTCCTCACCTACCACCCCTCTCCCCCCATCCCCTCCACCCCCCTCCCCTGCCCCCTCCGCCCTCTCACTCTCTTCTTCACCCCCCTCCCCCCTCCACCTCTCCCCTCCCCCTCCTTCCCCTGCCCCCCTACTCCACCCCCCTCCCCTGCCCCCTCCGCCCTCTCACTCTCTTCTTCACCCCCCTCCCCCCCTCTCCCCGTCCCCTCCCCCCTTCTCCACCCCCCTCCTCACCTACCACCCCTCTCCCCCTATCCCCTCCACCACCCTCCCCTGCCCCCTCCGCCCTCTCTTCTTCACCCCCCTCCCCCTCCATTCCCTCCACCTCCCCTACTCCACCCCCCTACTCACCTAACACCCCCTCTCCCCCCCTCCCCTACCCCTCCCTCCCTCCCTCCACAACCCCCCTTCCCCCTCCCTCCCTCACTAACCACCCCCCTCCCACCCACCCCATCCTACCTCCCCTCCCCCCACTCTTCTCTCCCTTCTCCCTCCCTATCCCCTCTTCCTTTCCCCTCCTCCTCCTCCTCCACTACGTTTCTTCTCATCCAGTCACGAACACGGAAGATAGATAACACATTTCCTCCAAAGCTCAGAGGATTAGAGGTTAGGGGGAGATCTCCATAGAGATCTGCCATTTCTAACTCAGCTTAAGTTACTTGCAATCTATTTTTAGGGCATGTTATCAAACAAACAATTCCAAATTTTGAAGGTGTTTTCCTGTATTAGTTTAAAAATGAAAAAAGATATATATTTACAATCATTTACTTCATCATGTACTTGTTCAAGACAGGTAAACAGCAACTCCAGCAAATTCATATAAAAGTTGTTGCTTCTTTTCCATAATATGGCAAGTTTTATGTGGACTACTAAGCAACATTAACCAATTAAAAGGGATTGAATTGCTTAAGATAGTCTGTAAAGGGGAAGTAATATTGACATGAAATAGCCACACAGCATGTGTGAGTGAGTGTGTGTGTGTGTGTGTGTGTGCGTGCGTGCGTGCGTGCGTGCGTGCGTGCGTGCGTGCGTGCGTGCGTGCGTGCGTGCGTGCATGCATGTGTGTGTGTGTGGAAATCACGATATTTTGCAAAAAAGATCTTGTAGCATGCTTAAATATGTTGGAAAATGTTTGGAAGTTGTTAACTATTTTAAACATTTAGGAATTATTTTCAATAAAAGTGGCAGTTTTGCAAAATATAAGGAAAATGCTTAATCAAGCTACTAAAGTCATGTTTAGTCTGATAAGGACTGCATGGCAAAAAGAACTACTTATGCATGTGACACTTGATTTCTTTGATAAAAATGTTTTACCTGTTTTATTGTATAGGTGTGAAATTTGGGGTTATGAAAATGTAGTAATAATTAAAAAAGTTCCTGTTAGTTATTTTTAAACATGTTTTTTGTTTAAAGTGTATGATGTCAAATTCGTTAGTATATGGAGAAGGGGGCATTAAGTCCTTGTCTATTTCTGTTTCAATGGTTTGTTTCTGGATGCAGGTGCTTAACTTTCATCCTGGAAAGCAATCGTCACATGTTTACCAGAGGATGAAAGATTTACAAGAAAATATCTGATTCAATCAGCATGGCTAAATAAGATACAGTACATTTTAGTGCAAAGAAGATTTTGACTTTGTGGGAGAGACAGTTTTGTTCAACTATCAATTCTACTAGTTCATGTAATTATCAAAACCTTTTTAATAGAAAAGCTTGCTAATGAATGGAGAGCTGAGCTGTGGGATAATAGTAGATGCAGTTAGTACAAAAACTATAAAACCAATTTAGTATGGAAAAATATATAACTTGTTTGCCAGATGTATATGTTTACACTCATGAAATTTAGTTGCAGTTGTCACAAGCTATCTATTGAGATTGGATGTTTTCATAACATACCACAGGAAGAAAGAGTATGTTTAAAATGCAATATGTCTGTTTTAGGGGAGAAATGTATTTTTTATCATGGAATGTTTCCTACTTTAAAAATCTACGACAATATTTTATTCCTCAGAATTTTCTTCAACCCATGTCTAGTTATGATTTTTGCAGTCTGTGGAAATGTAAATCTTGAAAAGTTCTCCTGTCTCCCTCAAAGCTCATAACATTTGAAGGTTTTTCTTGAAATTTCATTAATTATTTGTTGTCTTTCACAAGTGTAAATTGTATCTTTTACAGAAATTGATATACTTTAAAATGTCTGGTGTCTGTAATATTGTTTGCTTATCATGTTGCTTTCCAATTCCTGTTAGTATTGATAATACTAGTATCAGTACTGTTGAATTGGTTTGTTATCTTCAATGCCCCAAAAGGGGTAAAAGGAATTAAATCTTGAATTGTTTTGTGTGTGTGTGTGTGTGTGTGTGTGTGTGTGTGTGTGTGTGTGTGTGTGTGTGTGTGTGTGATGTGTGTGTGTGTGTGTGTGTGGTGTGTGTGTGTGTGTGTGCGTGCATGTGTGTGTGTGTGTGTGTGTGTGTGTGTGTGTGTGTGTGTGTGTGTGTGTGTGTTTCTCTTTCTCTATTTCTGGTCCATTGGTTTGGAATGACACCCCCTCCCCCCTCTCTCTCTCTCTCTCACTTCGCTAAAATCCTACTTATGACAGTTTTTAATCCAGTCTCAAAATATACTTATCTAAAAGATAAAATTTTCCCCTCCTGTTTCATTTATCTATCCCTGCATTGCCCCAATATAAAAACTGTAAATTGTTTTACCTGTGTTAATTTATGCAGCATGTATTTAGAACTTCTGACACATTATATATGCATGATAAAACGTTAATTTTTTTTAAAGCAATATTACCTCCCTTCAATTGCTGTCATAACAGTTATGTTCTTTTTTATTGTTTGAAGTTACTCAGAGGTCCAGAGGAAAATCTGAATCTAAAGTAATGAAGCAGCAATATTTTTTTTAATAAAATTGTAAATTGTGCTGTTTTACCTTTTTCAAATAGACATGGTGATAAGAAATGTTTAAGATTAAACTTTTTCTTTCAATTTCTGAGCAGACATGGGAAAAGAACCTTTCAAAGTGTGGAATTGTTAGTGTAGTAATATGCTGCAAAACTATGAAGGCGACAACTTAAGCTTAGAATTAGGAATGGCAGATCTCTACAGGGATCGCCCCATAACTTCTAATCCTCCAAGCTTTGGAGGAGATGTGTTGTCTATCATCCCATGTCTGTGCTTAGGAGAGGGGGATAGGGGGGGGGAGGAGTGGGAAAGGGGAGGAGAGGGGGATAGGGGGGGGGAGGAGTGGGAAAGGGAAGGAGAGGGTGGATAGGAGAGGGTGGATAGGTGGGGGAGGGAATGAATAGGAGGGGATGAGAGGGTGGAGGGATAGAGGGGGAGGAGAGGTGTGGATGGGGGAGAGGGGGGGATAGGGGGAGGGAGAGGAGGGTGGATGGGGGAGTGAGATAGAGGGGGGGGGAGGGGGTAGGGGGGAGGAGGGGGGATAGGTAGGGTGAAAGAGGTGGGCAAAAGAGGTGGTTTGAGGATTTAAAGTATCAAAATAACCCCTTTCCAAGAGTTCTGCATAACTTTACTGTTTACCATAACTCCCAGGGAGCACAGTTTCATTGTTTCCCACGATAACATTGTTCACTATGATAGCAAGTAACTGTATACAAACTGACTTGCTGTCACTATTCATGTCAGAATTTAACCCTTGGCGGCTGTGCTAATCTCTAGTGTTATCTGAGAGCAAAATTTTTTCAATGTTCTGAACTCGCTGCTTCTCGCGGTCCCTGATTTATATAGTCAGTGGTGTAAAACGACGGTAACAAAGATTAAACCACATTCCATGGTCCCCAGTCATGAGGGAGAGCTGTCCAGCCTAATTGCCCGACGCCAAGTCGCCGCTTCCGGCGGTAAAGCAGCTGGCAGGCTGGACACTTGCCCAACACACATCAAGTAGACAGCCCCTTTAGGCATCCTTAGTTAATTTTACTTTCCTTCCACAGTCCATTGCCTGTGCCGCCCTTAGCAGGTTAGGCAATAAGGGCTGGCTTCTTTCGTTTCAGTTATCATCTTTCCAACTTGGCTAGATCCCACTGTGTTTGAACAAGAAGGTGTTATTCAATAAAAAAAAAAAACAAAAAAAAAAAAACAATACTTTTTGCCATTGAAACTTCAGATATAAAAAGCAAATTTACGTGACAAAAAAATTCTCACTGCCTAAAGGATACACCATCAAGGCAAAAAGCTCAAAGCGATGTGAAACTTTGAAACGCAATTTTCTCGAAACTGCATGGAACCGCGCTAGCCGCTTCGGGCAAGTAACCCTCGACATAGAGAAACATGCTGCACTACAGCAATCTGCGCGGTCCCCGCCAAATGCTCATACACAAACGAACACACTGAAAAAAATGCCGCACGCACGCACGAGCGTCCATGCATACCTACCCTCCCTGCAGAAAAAGGTGCCGTTTGGCGCCAAGAGGCCACCCAAAATACCGTTTTCAGCTCCGTCCAACCCCCACTTTTGCACGGTAAAAAATCCCACGGCACCAAAACATAATGCCACTATGAGCATACACTCTCTCTGACAATCTTGGATATGCGTGGCGCCCGATTTGTAACGACAACACAGCGCCCAAGAGCTAAGAAAAAGTGTTTGCTGCAGGAAAGCTGGTAAGTGTAGCCTACGTCACCAAAATCCTGCCGTGCTCGCAAGAATAATTACAATATATAGTAATATGATGCACCACAGCAAACTGGAGTGTCCCAGCCACATGCGCGCACACAAACGAACACACTGACAAACACCAGCACGTGCGTGCGTGCGTGCAAGCATACCCATCAACCTGCAGAAAAAGGTGCCATTTGGCGCAAAAATGCCACCCAAAAAACAGTTTTCAGCTCCGTCAGACCCCGACTTTTGCACGGTAGGCCTAAAAGATCCCACGGCACCAAGACAATATGGCAGTGTATGCATACACTCTCTCCAACCATCTTGGATATGCGTGGTGCCCAATTTGTGGCGACGACACAGCGCCCAAGAGCTACGAAAGCGTGTTTGTCGGAAGGAAAGCTGGTAAGTGTACATCAAAAAACCTGCCGTGCGCGCAGGAGAAATGACAATATACAGCAATAGGATGCACCACAGCAAACTGCAGGTCCCCGCCACATGCACGGACACAAACAAACACACTGACAAACACCAGCGCGTGAGCGCGAGCGCACATGCATACCCACCCCACTGCAGAAGAAGGTAACATTTGGCGCCAAAATGCCACCCAAAGAGTCGTTTTCACCGCCGTTCAACGCCGACTTTTGCACGGTAAAAAATGCCACGGCACCATGGCAATATCGTACTGTATGCATACACTCTCCGACCATCTTGGATATGCGTGGCGCCCGATTTGTGGCGACGATACAGCGCCCAAAATCTAACAAGGCGTGATTGTCGAAAAGAAAACTGCTAAGTGTATTTCACCAAAATCGTGCCGTGCGCGCAAGAATAATGACAATATACAGTAATATGACGTTCCACAGCAAACTGGAGGGTCCCCGCCACATGCGTGCACACAAACGAACACACTGACAAACACCAGAACGTGCGCGCGTGCACGCATGCATACCCACCCCCCTGCAGAAAAAGGTGCCCTTCGGCGCAAAAATGCCACCTAAAAGAGCTGTTTTAAGCTCCGTCCGACCCCGACTTTTGCACGGTAAAAGATCCAACGTCACCAAAACAATATGGCACTGTATGCATACACTCTTTCCGACCGTCTTGGATATGCGTGGCACCCGACTTGTGGCGACGACACAGCACCCAAGAGCTAAGAAAGCGTGTTTGCCGGAAGGAAAGCGGGTAAGTGTACGTCACAGAAATCCTGCCGTTCGCGCAAGAATAATGATAATATACAGCAATATGATGCACCACAGCAAACTGGAGGGTCCCCTCAACATGCGCGCACACAAACAAACAGACTGACAAACACCAGCGCGTGCACGCATGCGCGGATGCATACCCACCCCCCTGCAGAAAAAGGTGCCATTTGGCGCAAAAATGCCACCCAAAGAGCCGTTTTCAGCTCCGTCGGACCCCGACTTTTGCACGGTAAAAGGTCCCACGGCACCAAGACAATATGGCACTGTATGAATACACTCTCTCCGACAATCTTCGATATGCGTCGCGAAAGATTTCTGGCGACGACACTGACCCAACAGCTAAGAAAGTGTGTTTGCCGGAAGGAAAGCGGGTGATTGTACGTCACCAAAATCCTGCCGTGCGCGCAAGAATAATGACAATATACAGCAATACGATGCACCACAGCAAACTGGAGGGTCCTCTCCACATGCGCGCACACAAACGAACACACTGACAAACACCAGCACTCGCTTGTGTGCGCGCATGCATACCCACCCCCCTGCAGAAAAAGGTGCCATTTGGCGCCAAAATGCCACCCATACAGTCGTTTTCAGCTCCGTCGGACCCCGACTTTTCCACGGTAAAAGATCCCACGGCACCAAGTTAATATGACACTGTATGCATACACTCTCTCCGACCATCTTGGATATGAGTGGCGCCCGATGTGTGGCGACGACACAGAGCCCTAGTGCTATGAAAGCGTGCTGGCCGGAAGAAAAGCGGGTAAGTGTACGTCACCAAAATCCTGCCGTGTACGCAAGAATAATGACAATATATAGCAATATGATGCCTCACAGCAAACTGGAGGGTGCCCTCCACATGCGCGCACACAAACGAACACACTGACAAACACCAGTTCTCGCGCGCGTGCGCGCATGCATACCAACCCCCCTTCAGAAAAAGGTGCCATTTGGCGCCAAAATGCCACCCATACAGCCGTTTTCAGCTCCGTAGGACCCCGACTTTTGCACCCACGGCACCAAGACAATATGGAACTGTATGCATACACTCTCTCCGACCATCTTGGATATGAGTGGAGCCCGATTTGTGGCGACGACACAGAGCCCAAGAGCTACGAAAGCGTGATTGCCGGAAGAAAAGCGGGTAAGTGTACGTCACCAAAATCCTGCCGTGCGCGCAAGAATAATGACAGTATACAGCAATATGATGCACCACAGCAAACTGGAGGGTACCCTGCACATCCGCGCACATACACGAACACACTGATAAACACCAGCGCGTGCGCGCGTGCGCGCATGCATACCCACCCACCTGCAGAAAAAGGTGCCATTTGGCGCCAAAATGCCAGCCATAGAGCCTTTTCAGTTCCGTCGGACCCCGACTTTTGCACGGTAAAAGATCCCACGGCACCGAGACAATATGGCACTGTATGCATACACTCTCTCCGACAATCTTGGATATGAGTGGAGCCCGATTTGTGGCGACGAACCAGCGCCCAAGAGCTAAGAAAGCGTGTTTGCCGGAAGGAAAGCGGGTAAGTGTACGTAACCAAAATCCTGCCGTGCGCGCCAGAATAATGACAGTATACAGCAATATGATGCACCACAGCAAACTGGAGGGTCCCCTCCACATGCCCGCACACAAAACGAACACACTGACAAACACCAGCGCTCGCGCGCGTGCGCGCATGCATACCCACCCCCCTGCAGAAAAAGGTGCCATTTGGCGCCAAAATGCCACCCATACAGCCGTTTTCAGCTCAGTGGGTACCCCGACTTTGCACGGTAAAAGATCCCACGGCAACAAGACAATATGGCACTGTATGCATAAACTCTCTCCGACCATCTTGGATATGAGTGGCGCCCGATTTGTGGCGACGACACAGACCCAAGCGCTACGAAAGCGTGCTTGCCGGAAAGAGAGCGGGTAAGTGTACGTCACCAAAATCCTGCCGTGCGTGCAAGAAAATGACAGTATCCAGCAATATGATGCACCACAGCAAACTGGAGGGTCCCTGCACATGCGTGAACACACACGAACACACTGACAAACACCAGCGCGTGCGCGCGTGCGCGCATGCATACCCACCCCCTGCAGAAAAAGGTGCCATTTCGCGCCAAAATGCCAGCCATAGAGCCGTTTTCAGTTCCGTCGGACCCCGACTTTTGCACGGTAAAAGATCCCACGGCACCGAGACAATATGGCACTGTATGCATACACTCTCTCCGAACATCTTGGGTATGAGTGGCGCCCGATTTGTGGCGACGACACAGCGCCCAAGAGCTAAGAAAGCGTGTTTGCCGGAAGGAAAGCGGGTAAGTGTACGTCAACCAAAATCCTGCCGTGCGGCAGAATAATGACAGTATACAGCAATATGATGCACCACAGCAAACTGAGGGTCCCCTCAAATGCCCGCACACAAAACGAAAACAACTGACAAACACCAGCGCGTGCGCACGTGCGCGCATGATACCCACCCCCCTGCTGAAAAAGGTGCCATTTGGCGCCAAATGCCAACCCATACAGCGTTTTCAGCTCCGTCGGTACCCCGACTTTTGCACGGTAAAAGATCCCACGGCACCAAGACAATATGGCACTGTATGCATAACACTCTCTCCGACCATCTTGGGTATGACGTGGCGCCCGATTTGTGGCGACGACACAGACCCAAGACGCTAAGAAAGCGTGCTTGCCGGAAGAGAAGCGGGTAAGTGTACGTCACCAAAATCCGCCGTGCGCGCAAGAATAATGACAGTATACAGCAATATGATGCACCACAGCAAACTGGAGGGTCCCCTGCACATGCGTGTACACACACGAACACACTGACAAACACCGCTCGGCGCGCGTGCGCGCATGCATACCCACCCCCCTGCAGAAAAAGGTGCCATTTTGCCCAAAATGCCAGCCATAGACCGTTTTCAGTTCCGTCGGACCCCGACTTTTGCACGGTAAAAAATCCCACGGCACCGAGACAATATGGCACTGTATGCATACACTCTTCCGAACATCTTGGGTATGCGTGGCGCCCGATTTGTGGCGACGACACAGCGCCCAAGAGCTAAGAAAGCGTGTTTGCCGGAAGGAAAGCGGGTAAGTGAACGTCACCAAAATCGCGCCGTGCGGGCAAGAATAATGACAGTATACAGCAATATGATGCACCACAGCAAACTCGAGGGTCCCCTGCAAATGCGCGCACATACACGAAAAAACTGACAAACACCAGCGCGTGCGCACGTGCGCGCATGGATACCCACCCCCTGCTGAAAAAGGTGCCATTTGGCGCCGAAATGCCACCCATACAGCTGTTTTCAGCTCCGTCGGACCCCGACTTTTGCACGGTAAAAGATCCCACGGCACCAAGACAATATGGCACTGTATGCATACACTCTCTCCGACCATCTTGGGTATGCGTGGCGCCCGATTTGTGGCGACGACACAGAGCCCAAGAGCTAAGAAAGCGTGAATGCCGGAAGAAAAGCGGGTAAGTGTACGTCACCAAAATCCCGCCGTGCGCGCCAGAATAATGACAGTATACAGCAAAATGATGCACCACAGCAAACTGGAGGGTCTCCTGCACATGCGCTTACACAAACGAACACACTGACAAAACACTGGCGCTCGCGCGCGTGCGCGCATGCATACCCACCCCCCTGCAGAAAAAGGTGCCATTTTGCTCCAAAATGCCAGCCATAGATCCGTTTTCAGCTCCGTCAGACCCCTACATTTGCACGGTAATAGATCCCACGGCACCGAGACAATATGGCACTGTATGCATACACTCTTTCCGACCATATTGGATATGAGTGGCGCCCGATTTGTAGCGACGACACATCGCCCAAGAGCTAAGAAAGCGTGTTTGCCGGAAGGAAAGCGGGTAAGTGTACGTCACCAAAATCCCGCCGTGCGCGCAAGAATAATGACAGTATACAGCAATATGATGCACGACAGCAAACTGGAGGGTCCCCTTCACATGCGCGCACACACACGAACACACTGACAAACACCAGCGCGTGCGCACGTGCGCGAATGCATACCCACCCCCCTGCAGAAAAAGGTGCCATTTGGCGCAAAAATGCCAGCCATAGAGCCGTTTTCAGTTCCGTCGGACCCGGACTTTTGCACGGTAAAAGATCCCACGGCACCGAGACAATATGGCACTGTATGCATACACTCTCTCCGACCATCTAGGGTATGCGTGGCGCCCGATTTGTGGAGACGAAACAGCGCCCAAGAGCTAAGAAAGCGTGTTTGCCGGAAGGAAAGCGGGTAAGTGTACGTCACAAAAATCCCGCTGTGCGCGCCAGAATAATGACAGTATACAGCAATATGAATCACCACAGCAAACTGGAGGGTCCCCTGCACATGCCCGCAAAAACACGAACACACTGAAAAACACCAGCGCGTGCGCGCGGGCGCGCATGCATACCCACCCCCCTGCAGAAAAAGGTGCCATTTGGCGCCAAAATGCCACCCATACAGCCGTTTTCAGCTCCGTCGGACCCCGACATTTGCACGGTAAAAGATCCCACGGCACCGAGACAATAATTATGGCACTGTATGCATACACTCTCTCCGACCATCTTGGATATGAGTGGCGCCCGATTTGTGGCGACGACACAGCGCCCAAGAGCTAAGAAAGCGTGTTTGCCGGAAGGAAAGCGGGTAAGTGTACGTCACCAAAATCCTGCCGTGCGCGCCAGAATAATGAGAGTATACAGCAATATGATGCACCACAGCAAACTGGAGGGTCCCCTGCACATGCACGCACACACACAAACACACTGACAAACACCAGCGATTGGGCGCGTGCGCGCATGCATACCCACCCCCCTGCAGTAAAAGGTGGCATTTGGCGCCAAAATGCCAGCCATAGAGCCGTTTTCAGCTCTGTCGGACCCCGACATTTGCACGGTAAAAGATCCCACGGCACCGAGACAATATGGCACTGTATGCATACACTCTCTTCGACCATCTTGGATATGAGTGGCGCCCGATTTGTGGCGACGACACAGCGCCCAAGAGCTGAGAAAGCGTGTTTGCCGGAAGGAAAGCGGGTAAGTGTACGTCACCAAAATCCCGCCGTCCGCGCCAGAATAATGAGAGTATACAGCAATATGATGCACCACAGCAAAGTGGAGGGTCCCCTGCACATGCGCGCACATACACGAACACACTGACAAACACCAGCGCGTGCGCGCGAGCGCGCATGCATACCCACCCCCCTGCATGAAAAGGCGCCATTTGGCGCCAAAATGCCAGCCATAGAGCCGTTTTCAGTTCCGTCGGACCCCGACTTTTGCACGGTAAAAGATCCCACGGCACCGAAACAATATGGCACTGTATGCATACACTCTCCCCGACTTTCTTGGGTATGCGTGGCGCTCGATTTGTGGAGACGACACAGCGCCCAAGAGCTAAGAAAGCGTGTTTGCCGGAAGGAAAGCGGGTAAGTGTACGTCACCAAAATCCCGCCGTGCGCGCCAGAATAATGACAGTATACAGCAATATGATGCACCACAGCAAACTGGAGGGTCCCCTGCAAATGCACGCACACACACGAACACACTGAAAAACACCAGCGCGTGCCTGCGGGCGCGCATGCATACCCACCCCCCTGCAGAAAAAGGTGCAATTTAGCGCCAAAATTCCAGCCATAGAGCCGTTTTCAGCTTCGTCGGACCCCGACATTTGCACGGTAAAAGATCCCACGGCACCGAGACAATATGGCACTGTATGCATACACTCTCTCCGACCATCTTAGATATGAGTGGTGCCCGATTTGTGGCGACGACACAGCGCCCAAGAGATAAGAAAGAGTGTTTGCCGGAAGGATAGCGGGTAAGTGTACGTCACCAAAATCCTGCCGTGCGCGCAAGAATAATGACAGTATACAGCAATATGATGCACCACAGCAAACTGGAGGGTCCCCTGCACATGCGCGCACACACACGAACACACTGACAAACACCAGCACGTGCACGCGTGCGCGCATGCATACCCACCCCCCTGCAGAAAAAGGAGCCATTTGGCGCAAAAATGCCAGCCATAGAGCCGTTTTCAGCTCTGTCGGACCCCGACATTTGCACGGTAAAAGATCCCACGGCACCGAGACAATATGGCACTGTATGCATACACTCTCTCCGACCATCTTGGATATGAGTGGCGCCCGATTTGTGGCGACGACACAGCGCCCAAGAGCTAAGAAAGCGTGTTTGCCGGAAGGAAAGCGGGTAAGTGTACGTCACCAAAATCCCGCCGTCCGCGCCAGAATAATGAGAGTATACAGCAATATGATGCACCACAGCAAACTGGAGGGTCCCCTGCACATGGGCGCACATACACGAACACACTGACAAACACCAGTGCGTGCGCGCATGCGCGCATGCATACCCATCCCCCTGCAGAAAAAGGTGCCATTTGGCGCCAAAATGCCAGCCATATAGCCCTTTTCAGCTCCGTCTGACCCCGACATTTGAACGGTAAAAGATCCCACGGCAACGAGGCAATATGGCACTGTATGCATACACTCTCTCCGACCATCTTGGATATGAGTGGCGCCCGATTTGTGGCGACGACACAGCGCCCAAGAGCTAAGAAAGCGTGTTTGCCGGAAGGAAAGCGGGTAAGTGTACGTCACCAAAATCCCGCCGTACGCGCAAGAAAAATGACAGTATACAGCAATATGATGCACCACAGCAAACTGGAGGGTCCCCTGCACATGCGCGCACATACACGAACACACTGACAAGCACCAGCGCGTGCGCGCATGCGGGCATGCATACCCATCTCCCTGCAGAAAAAGGTGCCATTTGGCGCCAAAATGCCAGCCATAGAGCCGTTTTCAGCTCCGTCGAACCCCGACTTTTGCACGGTAAAAGATCCCACGGCTCCGAGACAATATGGCACTGTATGCATACACTCTCTCCGACCATCTTGGATATGAGTGGCGCCCGATTTGTGGCGACGACACGTCGCCCAAGAGCTAAGAAAGCGTGTTTGCCGGAAGGAAAGCGGGTAAGTGTACGTCACCAAAATCCCGCCGTGCGCGCAAGAATAATGACAGTATACAGCAATATGATGCACGACAGCAAACTGGAGGGTCCCCTGCACATGCGCGCACACACACGAACACACTGACAAACACCAGCGCGTGCGCACGTGCGCGAATGCATACCCACCCCCCTGCAGAAAAAAGGTGCCATTTTGCGCCAAAATGCCAGCCATAGAGCCCTTTTCAGCTCCGTCGCACCCCGACATTTGCACGGTAAAAGATCCCACGGCACCGAGACAATATGGCACTGTATGCATACACTCTCTCCGACCATCTTGGATATGAGTGGTGCCCGATTTGTGGCGACGACACAGCGCCCAAGAGCTAAGAAAGAGTGTTTGCCGGAAGGAAAGCGGGTAAGTGTACGTCACCAAAATCCCGCCGTGCGCGCAAGAATAATGACAGTATACAGCAATATGATGCACCACAGCAAACTGGAGGGTCCCCTGCACATGCGCGCACATACACGAACACACTGACAAACACCAGCGCGTGCGCGCGTGCGCGCATGCATACCCACCCCCCTGCAGAAAAAGCTGCCATTTGGCGCCAAAATGCCAGCCATAGAGCCGTTTTTCAGCTCCGTCGGACCCCGACATTTGCACGGTAAAAGATCCCACGGCACCGAGACAATATGGCACTGTATGCATGCACTCTCTCCGACCATCTTGGATATGAGTGGCGCCCGATTTGTGGCGACGACACAGCGCCCAAGAGCTAAGAAAGCGTGTTTGCCGGAAGGAAAGCGGGTAAGTGTACGTCACCAAAATCCCGCCGTGAGCGCAAGAATAATGACAGTATACAGCAATATGATGCACCACAGGAAACTGGAGGGTCCCCTGCACATGTGCGCACATACACGAACACACTGACAAACACCAGCGCGTGCGCGCGTGTGCGCATGCATACCCATCCCCCTGCAGAAAAAGGTGCCACTTGGCGCCAAAATGTCAGCCATAGAGCCGTTTTCAGTTCCGTCGGACCCCGACTTTTGCACGGTAAAAGATCCCACGGCACCGAGACAATATGGCACTGTATGCATACACTACTCTCTCCGACCATCTTGGGTATGCGTGGCGCCCGATTTGTGGCGACGACACAGCGCCCAAGAGCTAAGAAAGCGTGTTTGCCGGAAGGAAAGCGGGTAAGTGTACGTCACCAAAATCCTGCCGTGCGCGCCAGAATAATGACAGTATACAGCAATATGATGCACCACAGCAAACTGGAGGGTCCCCTGCACATGCGCGCACACACACGAACACACTGACAAACACCAGCGCGTGCGCGCGAGCGCGCATGCATACCCACCCCCCTTCAGAAAAAGGTGCCATTTGGCGCCAAAATGCCAGCCATAGAGCCGTTTTCAGCTCCGTCGGACCCCGACATTTGCACGGTAAAAGATCCCACGGCACCGAGACAATATCGAGGGCTGACTGCTAGAACTTCGTAACTTGATTTTTGCACTTTCGGAGAAAACGCGAAACGAAAGTTCAAGCAGCTATATTTATGTTTCTTATGAGTGGAATGCTTTGCAAATTCACTATGTTCAACGTTAACATATGGTGTAAAGGAGATGTAAATATGTAAAGGATACAACGACGCCTACATTCATTTTTTATGTAATGTGTAATACCAACTGAAATAAGGGATTTTAGCTGCATTTTGACCCACTGTTCTGTCCCTGTTTTTACTGCTAGAAGTTAGTAACAACTGTTACTGAGATCTAGCCCACCCCGTAAGTGTACAGGGCGGTTGCACTGTGGCTGCTATAAGTACTCAACTTGGATTGCTGCATTCTAGCACGCACTATTCCCACTTATTGCTGTCCAATTCTGGGAGCTATCAGTCTTTATCCCAAAATAATTACATCTAGCAGGTTCTCTAATGGCATGGGTCACTTTCAACATACTGCCGAAACTCCTCATATCAAATTAAGAAGTTTTATTAAGCTTCCTTCTGAGATAAATGGAGTATGTTTCTAATGATAAAACCATGTATTTGCACTTAAGTGTTTTTAGTTGAAAATATTCCTTCAACTTGATAAACAGCAAGACATGGAAAACAAAGTAAGTGTGCCTTTCCCATGAGGAGAAACATTGATCAATCAAACATTGCAATTAAAACTATGTACAAATACTAAAAAGGACATAAAAACTGTACATACCAACTGTTCTTTTCGCCACTGATGAATATTTTGTTGAGACATAGCCATCCAAGATTAGAGTTATTCCAACAGTGGAATCCACATACCACAACGGTATTCCGATGTCACAAATGCCATCTCCACAATTCAAAACGTGTACAGTTTCAATCTTTCTTTTCATGAATAATGTAAATCAGTTCTAGCACAGCACACTGTTTGTGATCATCATTGTCTTCTAAGTCAGTTCTAGGACAGCACAATGATTGTGACAATCATAGTTCTCTGCAGTTAAACAGTAACGACTGCTAACACACACACAGCCCCCTCCCCATCCCACCCTCCCCAAACAGACTCGCAGCCAATTCTAGTCTGTCTCCTCCCCACTGTCACAGTCGTTCACATCCAGCTCCTCCAGACGGTCCACCTGGCTGGCCAAGGTCGGCAGGTTGTTGTAGAAGGGGTGGTGCTCCTCTGGAATCACACCTGAGCGACACAGGGAAAGTAGGTCTCGCTTCTTGGCCTCTGAAATGGGCAGCTTGCCCTGGTAACGAGGCTTGATGATCTGCCCCAGAGATGGCTGCCTCCTCCTTGCTGAGGGTGTTGAGAGACAGAGCTGGTGGTAATCACTGTCATCAAAGTCGTACTTGAAGTACATGGTGTCTTGGCCTTTGCTAAAGTGGATCACCTTCATCTTCAGCCAGCTCACTCGCTTGTTGTGCCTGTCCACCTTGGTGTTGCGGATGACCTGTGATGCCAGGTGCTTGAAGTCAAGGATCTGACTGAACCGAATGGGGACGACAGTGTAGGGGTTTTGCCGCCTCGCCATGCGGAAAATAATATCCCAGCCGCTGGGAGTGTACACAGGGGTTGCTTTTTGAGCAAATGCAATTGCTGAGTGCATAGAATCACATTCCATCTGCGTATGGCCGGTCTCCAGGTACTTGTGGGTGACTGAAGTGATAGTGTGAACTTGCTCAAGGGCGTACAGGATGGCTACTGCTAAGTACTGATTGCGATTTTGTCCTCCACAGCAGTCTGAATAGAGCACAATCTCTTTCACTGTCACTGGAAGGGACTGGAAGTAGAGAAGAAGGCAAGAGGCAATTTCCACTGAGCCCCTCTTTCCATTTGTCTCATCCCAAACATAGCAGGTTGCCTTTCCATCTGCCAGAGACTACACCGTGATATTGTACACAGAGAGCTTGCGCGTGTAGTACAATTGACTCACAAGGCCGCATGGGGTTGGTAGAACAGCCTGAAGGTCAAGGGTAACAAAATGGATGGACGAATCTTGTTTGGCCAGCTCCTTGTCTTTTGCCTTCTCCTCTCTTGCTCTTAGTTTCATCTGGGTGTGCCTCTGGTATTCCTTTTCCTCATCTTCTGTTACGCCTTCTTTGAGTTTTGCCGCATAGTTCAACACACACTAGGCACTAATCTTTCTTTGGTTTGTGGAAGGATAAGTTGAAATCTGAATTGAATACATCTCTGTATTTACGACAAGACACTGGAGTGTTTCCCTCAGCCTGGCATTTCTCCTTGTACAGATGGTACATCTTGGTGACGGTGAGAGCAGGGTCAAGGTACTGTCTCCTGGTGTCCTTTCTGGTGTAGTGACTCTCAACACAGGGGAAGGATCGGATGTGCTCTCGTACGTCTTCCACCGCAGCTGTCTGTGTCCTGTTGTGAGCTGGGTGTTTTCCTCGTCCATCACCTCCTGTAAAGGTGCCCATGTCGCTGTTGGCCATGGCATGGTTGACATAGCCCTCTCCAACATCCAGGGTCGCAAGAAAAAACTTCTTACACACCCTGATCCTGCTGCCATTGATGGTGAAGTGAAAGGCTCTGGCTACACTGCGTTTCTTGGGCAATGAACACTTGTCCTTGCCGAGTATGGTCTTGCTCTCTTGTTCAGTAATATTTGAGCATACAAACTGCTTTTGTCTGTCATAGGATGGCAAGGCATAGAAAACATCGAAAATTGCCTGACGATCATCATTTTCATTTTTTCTACAATCAAACCTTCATTTGGTGCTGTCAACAGAGCGTATTTCCTTTTGCTGAATGGTTTTTCCTGACTGAGCTACCTGTTCTTTACCTTGCAGCTTCAGAGCCTTTCCATTCTGCCAGGACCAGTGGCAAGAGATCGGCAATGCTTGTGGACCATCTGCCTTCAGTCCGGAGATCCTCGATGGCATCGATGTAGGCAGTGTTGTCCATGCCACGCGCCTCAGCCCCCAGAAATGGCGTGAACAGCTGCCTCTCTGTCATGAGAAGATCACACAGCTTGGCCCGTAGTTCACTTGCTGTTACGCCTTTGACGTGTGTCACTGCAGCTTCAAAAAAGCAATTGCCATCAGCTTTGATCGGAACGCGAACGTATCCATTTGATCCAGGGATGTTGTCAAGTGAGGTTTGGTGGGCCAATGTCTCTTTTTGACGCTTTTTAGCCTCTTCCAAGCTCGCACGTTTTGCTGTATCAAGTGCATTGTCAGCTGATTGTTTCACTTTATCAATAAGCGGCTCATCATCACTTGAACACTCAGTCCTGTATTTGCGTCTGAGAGCAGACAACGGCTCGTCCTCCTCCTCCTCGTCCTCACTGGGGAGCACTGCCTCCTCCGGCTGATAGTCAGCTCCTTCCGCCATTGACACCGCGGCTGTATACAACAACACAGTTGCATCAGCAATGGACATATTACTTAAATAATAAAACTATCTCTATTACTTAAACAATAAAACTAACTCTCTCTCTCTCTCTGTCTCTGTCTCTCTGTCTGTCTGTCTGTCTGTCTGTCTGTCTCACTCACTCACTCACACACACACACACACACACACACACACACACACACACACACACACACACACACACACACACACACACACACACATGCGTAACATATAACATCGCTTGTATTACACACACACACATACACACACACACACCACACACACACACACACACACACACACACACACACACACACGCACACACACACACACACACAACACACACACACACACACACACACAAAACACACACACACTTACACGCGCGCGCGCGTAACTTATATAGCATCGCTTGTATTACAGACGAACACACACATGCACAAAGATAAGATTATTGAGAGAGAGAGAGAGAGAGAGAGAGAGAGAGAGAGAGAGAGAGAGAGAGAGAGAGAGAGAGAGAGAGAGAGAGAGAGAGAGAGAGAGAGAGAGAGAGAGACTGAGACTTGACTTGACTTGACTTGACTTGACTTGACTTGACTTGACTTATTCTTTTATATCGAGGATAATGGAATAAGCACTCATGTGCTTTTTTTTACATGAAGTCCCCGTGTGCATGCAGTTTTGTAAATATCATCTGTTCCCACCGGCACACGATGGCCTACTCTTACGAAAAGCGGAACAGGATTTAACATGTGCGCAAGATGTTCTGCGCGCGTTCGCACACGGGGCCTTGGTTTCAAGTCTCATCCGAAGGACTTTTGGGGAGAGTGGAGTCAGCACTGATGTTAACTCCAGGGGAAAAATCTTCTCGACCGGATTCGAACCCGGGTCGTCAAATTGCCAGCGAAATGTTCTGACCACGAGGCTATCCGTCCCCAGAGAGAGAGAGAGAGAGAGAGAGAGAGAGAGAGAGAGAGAGAGAGAGAGAGAGAGAGAGAGAGAGAGAGAGAGAGAGAGAGAGACAGACAGACAGACAGACAGACAGACAGACAGACAGACAGACAGACAGACAGACAGACAGACAGACAGAGACAGAAAAATAAAATATCATTACCTTATGAGATAAATGCGATGAAAAATGCTTGGAAAATCCAACTGGGAAAGTGTGTTGCTTCTTCAACTGAAAATCGCAAAACGGGAAGAAAGCTGCTGTGTCCAGAAAATCGTCCCTAGTAGTGGGAACCAAATTAAGGAGCCATTCCCACGCTGGAAATGTTGATAGTACCAACCGGACAGGTGCCAGATGCACATCTCTCAACACCAAGTTTACACTAGCAGACCGCCGACGCTCCCTGCTACAAGTCGGTATCTTGCACTTGCTATGATTTGACCTGTGGGAAGAGATGAGTCATCAAGAAAACTTGTTTGCTATAACTCCGTAACTTCAGAATCTGAGTTCTAGCAGTACTCTGCCAGGCAAATGCGTGCTTTTCTGTCACTGCTATAAGTCATGATAGCAAGATACGTATTTTTAGCTCCCACACTTGTCTGTTGCCCGGTAAAACAAAGCGAGATATAAGTCTGGAACTTTACTTAAGTAATTTTTGCTGTCAAAAGAACCAGGGATATAAGATAATTGATTTAGCTTTTAATTAATAACTCAATCAGTTTTTACTGAAAACGAAAATCTGACATCGCCACCGAAAAGAGCGAGTCCAAATCTATCAGAAGAGTATAAAATCTCAAAATTGAAAAAAATCGAGTTACTGACTGCTAGCAGTCAGCCCTCGATATGGCACTGTATGCATACACTCTCTCCGACCATCTTGGATATGAGTGGCACCCGATTTGTGGCGACGACACAGCGCCCAAGAGCTAAGAAAGCGTGTTTGCCGGAAGAAAAGCGGGTAAGTGTACGTCACCAAAATCCTGCCGTGCGCGCCAGAATAATGACAGTATACAGCAATATGATGCACCACAGCAAACTGGAGGGTCCACTGCACATGCGCGCACACACACGAACACACTGACAAACACAAGCGCGTGTGCGCGTGCGCGCATGCATACCCACCCCCCTGCAGAAAAAGGTGCCATTTGGGGCCAAAATGCCAGCCATACAGCCGTTTTCAGCTCCGTCGGACCCCGATATTTGCACGGTAAAAGATCCCACGGCACCGAGACAATATGGCACTGTATGCATACACTCTCTCCGACCATCTTGGATATGAGTGGCGCCCGATTTGTGGCGACGACACAGCGCCCAAGAGCTAAGAAAGCGTGTTTGCCGGAAGGAAAGCGGGTAAGTGTACGTCACCAAAATCCTGTTGTGCGCGCCAGAATAATGACAGTATACAGCAATATGATGCACCACAGCAAACTGGAGGGTCCCCTGCACATGCACGCACACACACGAACACACTGACAAACACCAGCGCGTGCGCGCGTGCGCGCATCCATACCCACCCCTCTGCAGAAAAAGGTGCCATTTGGCGCAAAAATGCCAGCCATAGAGCCGTTTTCAGCTCCGTCGGACCACGACATTTGCACGGTAAAAGATCCCACGGCACCGAGACAATATGGCACTGTATGCATTCACTCTCTCCGACCATCTTGGATATGAGTGGCGCCCGATTTGTGGCGACGACACAGCGCCCAAGAGCTAAGAAAGCGTGTTTGTCGGAAGGAAAGCGGGTAAGTGTACGTCACCAAAATCCTGCCGTGCGCGCCAGAATAATGACAGTATACAGCAATATGATGCACCACAGCAAACTGGAGGGTCCCCTGCACATGCGCGCACACACACGAAAACACTGACAAACACCAGCGCCTGCCCTCGTGCGCACATGGATACACACCCCCCTGCAGAAAAAGGTGCCATTTGGGGCCAAAATGCCAGCCATACAGCCGTTTTCAGCTCCGTCGGACCCCGACATTTGCACGGTAAAAGATCCCACGGCACCGAGACAATATGGCACTGAATCAATACACTCTCTCCGACCATCTTGGATATGAGTGGCGCCCGATTTGTGGCGACGACACAGCGCCCAAAAGCTAAGAAAGCGTGTTTGCCGGAAGGAAAGCGGGTAAGTGTACGTCACCAAAATCCTGCCGTGCGCGCCAGAATAATGACAGTATACAGCAATATGATGCACCACAGCAAACTGGAGGGTCCCCTGCACATGCGCGCACACACACGAACACACTGACAAACACCAGCGCGTCCGCGCGTGCGCGCATGCATACCCACCCCCCTGCGGAAAAAGGTGCCATTTGGCGCCAAAATGCCAGCCATAGAGCCGTTTTCAGCTCCGTCGGACCCCGACTTTTGCATGGTAAAAGATCCCACGGCACCGAGACAATATGGCACTGTATGCATACACTCTCTCCGACCATCTTGGATATGAGTGGCGCCCGATTTGTGGCGACGACACAGCGCCCAAGAGCTAAGAAAGCGTGTTTTGCCGGAAGGAAAGCGGGTAAGTGTACGTCACCAAAATCCTGCCGTGCGCGCCAGAATAATGACAGTATACAGCAATATGATGCACCACAGCAAACTGGAGGGTCCCCTGCACATGCGCGCACACACACAAACACACTGACAAACACCAGCGCGTGCGCGCGTGCGCGCATCATACCCACCCCCCTGCAGAAAAAGGTGCCATTTGGCGCCAAAATGCCAGCATAAGAGCTTTTCAGCTCCGTCGGACCCCGACATATGCACGGTAAAAGACCCATGGCACCGAGACAATATGGCACTGTATCATACACTCTCTCCGACCATCTTGATATGAGTGGCGCCCGATTTGTGGCGACGACACAGCGCCCAAGAGCTAAGAAAGCGTGTTTGCCGGAAGGAAAGCGGGTAAGTGTACGTCACAAAATCCGCCGTGCGCGGAGATAAGACAGTATCAGCAATAGATGCCCACAGCAAACTGGAGGGTCCTGCACATGCCGCAACACGAAACACTGACAACACAGCGGTGCGGCGTGCGCGCATGCTACCCACCCTGCAGAAAGTGCCATTTGGCGCCAAAATGCAGCCAAAGCCGTTTCAGTCCGCGGACCCCGACATTTGCACGGTAAAAGATCCCACGGCACCGAGACATATGGCACTGTATGCAACACTCTCTCGACCATCTTGGATATGAGTGGGCCGATTGTGGGACGAAACGCGCCCAAGAGCTAGAAAGGTGTTTGCGAGGAAAGCGGGTAAGTGTACGTCACCAAAATCCGCCGTGCGCCCAGACTAAGACGTATACAGCAATATGATGCACCCAGCAAAGGAGGGTCCCTGCAATGCGCACACACACGAACACACTGACAAACACAGCGCGTGCCGTGTGCGCGCATGCATACCCCCCCTGCAGAAAAGGCCATTGGCGCCAAATGCCAGCCATACAGCCGTTTTCAGCTCCGTCGGACCGACTTTGCACGGAAAAGATCCACGGCACCGAGACAATATGGCACGTATGCATACACTTCTCCGACATCTTGGTGGTGGCGCCGATTTGTGGCGACGACACAGCGCCAAGAGCTAAGAAAGCGGTTTGCCGGAAGGAAAGCGGGTAAGTGTACGTCACCAAAATCCTGCCGTGCGCGCCAACTAATGCAGTATACAGCAATATGATGCACACAGCAAATGGAGGTCCCCTGCACTGCGCGCACACACACAACACACTGACAAACACAGCGCGTGCGCCGTGCGCGCATGCATACCCACCCCTGCAGAAAAAGGGCCATGGCGCCAATGCCAGCCAAAGCCGTTTTCAGCTCCGTCGGACCCCGACATTTGCACGGTAAAAGATCCCACGGCACCGAGACAATATGGCACTGTATGCATACACTCTCTCCGACCATCTTGGATATGAGTGGCGCCGATTTGTGGCGACGACACAGCCCCAAGAGCTAAGAAAGCGTGTTGCCGGAAGGAAAGCGGGTAAGTGTACGTCACCAAAATCCTGCCGTGCGCGCCAGACTAATGACAGTATCAGCAATATGATGCACCACAGCAACTGAGTCCCCTGCCAGCGCCCACACACACACTGACAAACACAGCGTCGCGTGCGCACAACCACCCCTGCGAAATGCCATTTGGCGCCAATGCGCCATAGCTTTTCAGCCCGTGACCCGACATTGCACGAAGCCAGGCACCGAGACATATGCACTGTATCATACACTCTCTCCGACCATCTGGTATGAGTGGCGCCGATTTGTGGCGACGACACAGCGCCAAGACTAAGAAAGCGGTTTGCCGAAGGAAAGCGGTAAGTGTACGTCACCAAAATCCCGGCGCGCAGATAGACAGTATCAGAATATGTGCACCACAGCAAACGGAGGCCCTGCACATGCCGACGAACCAAACACTGACAAACACCAGCGGTGCGGCGTGCGGCATGCATACCCCCTGCAGAAAGTGCCATTTGGCGCCAATGCCAGCCATAAGCCGTTTTCAGCTCGCGGACCGACATTTGCACGTAAAAGATCCCACGGCACCGAGACATATGGACGTATGCATACACCTCTCCGACCATCTTGGATATGATGCGCCGATTGTGGACGAACGCGCCAAGAGCTAAGAAGGTGTTTGCGAAGGAAGCGGTAAGTGTACGTCACCAAAATCCGCGTGCGCGCCAGACTAATGACAGTATACAGCAATATGATGCACCCAGAAGTGAGTCCCTGCACATGCGCCACACACGAACACACTGACAAACACAGCGCGTGCGCGGGCGCGCAGCATACCCACCCCTGCAGAAAAAGGTCATTGGCGCAAAATGCCAGCCATACAGCCGTTTTCAGCTCCGTCGACCCCGACATTTGCACGGAAAAGATCCCGGCACCGAGACAATATGGCACTGTATGCATACACTCTCTCCGACATCTTGATATGGTGCGCCCGATTTGTGCGACGACACAGCGCCCAAGAGCTAAGAAAGCGGTTTGCCGAAGGAAGCGGTAAGTGTACGTCACCAAAATCCTGCCGTCGCGCCAACTAATGACAGTATACGCAATATGATGCACCACAGCAAATGGGGTCCCCTGCACATGCGCGCACACACACAAACACTGACAAACACAGCGCGTGCGCCGTGCGCGCATGCAACCACCCTGCAGAAAAAGGGCCATTGGCGCCAAAATGCCAGCCATAAGCCTTTCAGCTCCGTCGGACCGACATTTGCACGGTAAAAGATCCACGGCACGAGACAATATGGCACTGTATGCATACACTCTCTCGAATCTTGGATATGAGTGGGCCCGATTTGTGGCGACGACACAGCGCCCAAGAGCTAGAAAGCGTGTTTGCCGAAGAAAGCGGTAGTGTACGTCACCAAAATCCTGCCGTGCGCGCCAGACAATGACAGTATACAAGCATTATGCAACACCTCTCGACCACTTGGATAATGGCGCCGATTGGAGACACACGCGCCAGGCTGAAGCGTGTTTGCCGGAGAAACGGAATGTACGTCACCAAATCCTGCCGTGCGCCAGACAATGCAGTAAAGAATAGCACCAGCAATAGGGCCCTCATCCCCCCCGACCACTGAAACATAGCGTGGGCGTGCGCGCCAACACCCCTGCAGAAAAAGGTGCATTGGCCCAAAATCCAGCCATCGCTTTCGCTCCGTCGACCCGAATTTGCACGGAAAGTCCCACGGCCCGGACAATGGCACGTAGCAACACCCCACACTTGGAATGGTGGCGCCGTTTGTGGCGACGAACACCCCAAGAGAAAAGCGTGTTGCCAAAAAGCGGTAAGGTACGTCCCAAATCCCCGCGCGCCAGAAATGACAGACAGCAATATGATGCACCCGCAAGAGTTGATGCGCCAAGCACACAACGCAAAAGCAGAGCGGTTGCCGAGAACACCCTGCAAAAAAGTGCCTTGCGCCAACACATAAGTTTCAGCTTGGACCCACGCACGGAAGTCCCGCACGGACAAACACTGACAACACTACCACCTGGAATGGGGGCCATTGCACCACCCCCAAGAAAGATGTGCCGAAGGAAAGCGTAAGTTCGTCCCAACCCCTTGCCGGAAAGACTCAGCAGAAAACACGCAATGACACCCTGCACTTGGAAAATGACCCCATGGCGCCGCGCCAGCTAAAAACTGCGGAAGAGCTTGGCGAATCCCCTCGCGCAGCTGCGACGCATTTGCACGAAACGAGGCCCGCAAGGCAAGACACCTCACCACGGTGGTGGCCATGTACCCCCAAAGCAAAGCGCCGAAGAAACGTAGTTCGTCCCAACCGCTGCCGGAAAACAGAACAGAAATATGCACGATGGTCACTCGCCGACACGAATATCCCCGTTGGGCGCGCAAACCCACCTAGAACGGCCAAGGCAAATGCCACCAAACTTCGTCCGCGCCGACATGCACGGAAAATCACAAGCAAAGAGTCCCCTCATCGAAGAGACGCCCATGTGGGCGCGCGCAGCAACCGTGCGAAGAGCTGTTCGCAACCACAACCGCCTGCGCCCGCGACACGAACAGCAAAAGATACCCCACGGCAACCGAACCATTGCACGTCACACCATCCCAGACACTACAGGTGCGCCCGTTTGTGAACGACACGCCCCAAAAAGGACCTTTGCGCGAAGCAGCCTAGCGTATCACCAAAACCGACCTTGGGCAGACAAAGCCAACAGCAAAAGTGATGCCCAGCGATGAGGGTCCCCGCCATGCTGACGATGCGACCATTGGAACACAACGCGTGCAGGCAAGAAAGCGTTCCGCACCCGAGAAAAAGTGACCATTTCGCCAAAAGCGCCATACAGCGTTTACCCTGTGCACCCACATGCAACGGAAAGCCCCGCACGAGCATAGCCACTGTATGCAACACTCACTCGCACTGATGACGCCGATTTTGCCGCAACACGCCATGCTTGAAGAAGCGTTTGCCGATTAACGGTGGACCCCAATTTGCCGTGCGCAGAAACCAATGACCGTACCAATAGACGCAGCAACTGAGTCGCACATGATATAGCGCCAATGGGACTCAACAGGCCCAAGAGCCAAAACACGCCGGAAGGAAAGCGGCATTACGCACCGCCAAATCAGCCTTTCGCCGCACAAGCCACATTCAGTAAAATC
>JASPKP010005833.1:0-15185 GCA_030674155.1 Stramonita haemastoma | reverse complement strand
TTTATTTTTTATTTTCGTTTCTCTAAAAGATGCTTTTTTTAATACCTTGGTTATTTTTGCCCTCTCTGTTTTCCATTTTTTTGTCGGGTTGTTTTGGCACGGGTATGGTCTCTTTTTTATTTTTTGGATCATTGTTTTTAATTTCTTTTGGGTTTGGGAGGAGGTTTTTTATCTGTTTCTTACCCCTGTTAAGTGTGGGAGAGATCTAGCATTTTAAAAAAGGGCACAAAAAGCTTATTAAATTTTTAAAATTTGCTTTGTCTTGTCTTGTTTGTCTTGTCTTTTTCTGCCCTGTCCCTCATGCATCATGCACGCATGTACACATGCAGGGAAAAGTATTTTATACATGTATAATGTGTATGAAATATGTGTATGTTTTATGTGGTTTTAAAGTATTTTATGAAAAGTATTTATGTATGTTTGTTTTAAAGTATGTATGTAGTATGTATGTATGTTTTGTATTATGTATGTATGTATAAAAGGGGACTGATGGACGGAACAAACGGAAAAAGGGGAGGGGATGGAGGGTGGGGGAAATGGATGGATATTTTTCATATTTTATCTTTGAAAAAATTTAAAAAACCCAAAATAAAAAATACAAAATGTATAAATTTTTCTAATGACAATATATGTATATAAAAGGGACAATATATATTGACTATATATGTATAAAATTTTATAAAATATATATATATTAATATTATAAAAATTTTAATATATGTGGGGTGCCCCTCTCTGGGTTTATATCTGTCTATCAATCTATTTTAAAATTCTATCATTTTTTCTATCTATCAAATCTATCTATCTACCTATCTATCTACTATCTATCTATTATCTACTCGTCTGTCTGCCCTGTTGTTTTGTCTTTTCCCGGTATCTGTGCTTTTGTGGGGGATGCGTACTCTCGACAAGTATGTGTATATCTATGATTCAATCATCATGGCCAAATACAAGAATATTTTTGTCACAAAAAGGGGTTTGCCTGTTTGTGGGGAGACCAGTTTTTGTTCAAGTTTAATTCTACAAGTTTTCAAAACAAAGTTTCTTAAAAAAAAAAACCCCCATTACCCCAAAGAATGGTTTAATTGTATTCTCCCTTTACTACAAAAAACTTTTTTTATCGATTTTTGTTTTTAAAAAAAAATTTATTTTTCTCCTAGTTTAAAAAACATTTTTTCCCGTTTTGAACTGTATAATTTTTTTTTCTTTAGGGAAAAAATTTTTAAAAAATTTAAAAAAAAAGTAAACAAAAAGGGTTCGAGCTTGAAAGATAAAAAAAAATTTTTCAAAAACAATATGCATTGCCCCTGCCCAAAGGGGGGGAAAAAAAAAAGTATTTTATAATTTTCCAGTAAAAAGGGTTTTAAAAATGTAAAAAAAAAAAATATGAGTATGCCCCTTTAAAAAGAAAAACATCCAAAAAACCCAAATAAAACGGAAAAAACTTGCCCCCCCAAAAAACACAAAAAAGCCAGTAAACCCAATCAACCGGGCCCATCACCCCCAAACCCAAAAACACCCAAACAAAAAAACAAAAAAAAAAAAAACAAAACCCAAACCCTAAAAGAACAAAACAAGAGGTGTAAACCCCGAAAAAAATCCAAGGGCGAGGGGGGGGGAAATCTCACTTAAAGCCATCAAAAAAACTCAGTGATGACTGAATCCCTCGATGTCACATCTTTTGCTCTCAGATTTTCCCAGATCTTTCTCAAAGGATCTCCCCTTTTCAGCCCTCTCCCGTCAGACCCCTCGCTCTTAGATCTCCCGCTGCCAGATTCTCGCTTTTCTGCCCCCATCTATCAGATCCCCCCCCTCGGATCTCAGCTCTCAGATCCACTTCTCAAAAGGCCCTTTCTCCCTCTCAGACCCCCTTCTTTGAGATCCCCGCTTAGGATCCTCTGCCGTAAAGTTCACCCAAAAGATGTTCGATTCGGGGCCATTTTGGCGCCACTGCTGGTAAAAAGTGTGCATAATTCAGAACATGGCTGTCTGTGCCCTCATGGGTTTGAGAAAAGGGTTAATTATTAGGGGGCTTTAATCCAGTTTGAAAAAGTGTTAAAATAAAGTAAGCGGGGGAAATTACTTTTCGCCCAGGCTACTCTACTATGAGACTTAAGGTCCCAAAAGCCTGAGATAAGGGTCCCTCTTTTTCGATTTTCTCCCCTGGCTGCCCTTTTCTACAGAGAATAAACCTTTAAAATCAGTACTTGTGGGTTTGAAATGTCTCCACAAAAAGCACCCTCCTACCTCTGTTTAATGTCTCTGTACCTGTACATTCCCCGCTCTCTCCGGGTTGCTGCAGATACCCCGCGCTTTCAAAAACCCAGATTCAATCCTTCCCCCGTTAGCCGTCGGTCTTTCTCTATTTTTGGACCATGATCTGGAAAAAATCTACCTCTCTCCCTTGTAAAAAGCCTACCCAAAGACTCTTTCAATTCCAGGGCCCCAAAGCCTTTTTTTCAAAAAGCCTAAGATCCCCCCCCCTCTCTGTTTTATCTTATAGCCGCCCTGGTCAATAAACCGGGGAAAAATTTTTTCCCCCAGCCCGCCAAAATTTTGTAGCCAGTGTTTTGTGGTGTTTTGTGGTTTTGTGGTGGTGGTGGTGTGTGTGTGTTGTGTGTGTGTGTGTGGTTTCGTGCGTGCGGGGCGGGTGCGTGCGTGGTGTGATTTTTACATTTTTACGTTAAAGTCTCCACTGTTTTCTGTGTAAGAAATTTTTTTTAATGGGAAACGCTTTGATTTTTTTTTTTCAAAATATAGCTCTTTTTTAAATTTCATTTTTATCGTTATTTTTTATTTTTTTCATTACACACACAGTATGTCCTACGAAGTGTATACGCCACATACACGCCGCCGCACTACTCACAAACTCCCACACTTGCAGCACGCACACACGCCCGAACGGGCGTTGCGTGCACACACACACACACACAAAACACAAAACACGCGCGCGCGTGCACACAACACACAAAGCCCCCCACCCCACATTTCTATTTTTTTTTTTTTTTTTATTCTTTTTATATCGTGGATAAAGGGAGAGGGACTGTGGTTTTTTACATTCAGTTTTCCCCATGTGTATGCAGGTTTTTTTTAAATTTGTGATCTGTTTCCCACCAGCCCCAAAAAGGGGGCCCCCCCACGAAAAGCGGGAATTTTTTTTTAAACCCCGGGGGGGGCGCCCCAAAATTTTTTTTGTGTGCATTTAACAGGGGCCTTGGTTTTTTTGTTTTACCCAAAAGGGGTTGGGGGGGAAAATTTTGGGGCCCCCAGGGGTTTTTTAAAACCCCAAAGGGGGGGAAAAAATTTTCCCCCCGGGGAAAAAACCCCCGGGGGGGTAAAAATTTCGCCCCATTTTTAATTAAAAAAAACCCCTTGGGGTTTTTCCCGGGGGGGAAAAAAAGGGGAAAAAAATTAAAAAAAAGGGGATAACTTTGGGGTTTTGGGGGTTTTTTACAAAAAATTTTGTATGAGATTTTTAAATTCCGTTTTTAAAAAAAAACGAAAAAAAAAAAAATTTAAAGCATAAAGGGGAGGGGAGAGGAAAAAAAAAAAAAAAAATTAAAGACAAAAAAATGCCCCCCGAACGAAACGCAGGTGCCGCAGGGGAAAAAACAAAACCCCAAAAATTAAAAAACACAACACACACAAACCCCACACCACACAAAAAAACACAAAAAAAAAACCAACCCCAAACCCCCAATCGGGGGGGGGATAAAAGGGGCGAGGGGGAGGGGAAAAGGGGGAAGGGGAAAAAGGAGAGGGGAGATTTGGGGGGGAAAAGGGGGGGGAAGGGAGGGGGGGAGAGAGGGGGCGATTTTTTTATTTTTACATTTTTTTTTATCCCTTTATAAAAAATTTTTTAAAAAAAAACTTAAGTCAAGCGTAAACAAAAAAAGAGCCCCCCGGGAAAATTTTTTTTTCTTTTTTTTCCCAGGTGAAACTTTTGGTTTTTTGGGGGAAAAGGGGAACGAAAAAAATCCCCCAAAAAGGGACATCTCTTTTTGGGGGGTTTTACTTAAAGCCTTTTTTTAAGAAGGGGGGAAAGAAAGGGGGGGTGGGGGGGGAAAAAATTTTAATTTTAAAAATTTTCCCCCTTCCCTACAAAGCGGGGGTTTCTTTGGGAATTATGTTTGATTTGTTTTGGGGGGAAAGGGGTTTTTAAACTGCTGTCCACACACTTTTAGTAGGGGGGCCCGGGGGGTTTTTGAAAAAGCTGTTTTATCCCTTTTTAAAAGGGTACTTTTGTGGGGGGGTTTTTATTTTTTTTTTCCCCCAGTTTTTTTTTTTTGTTTTTTTTTTTTCCCCCTTATTTTTGGGGTTGTGTGGTGTGTGTGTATTTATATATAATATTTTTAAAAAATAGAATTATGGATATTTTATATAAAATTTATATTATTTTACAACAAATATATTTATATTATTTATATTTTAAAATATAAAAATTTTTTATTATATATATATTTTATATTTTTAAAATTTTTAAAATATATTTATTAAAAACACCCAATAATTTTGAATATTTTTTTCCCCGTTTGACGAAAAAATCAAACTGAATGTCAGTCTTCGGTTTGGGGTTTTTTGAGTTTAAAAAAACCGGGGCCCCCCTGTGCGAACGCAATCAAAAAAATCTTGGCATTTTTTAAAACCCCCCCTTTAAAACCTTTCAAAAAGAGCCCCCCCATCGTGTCCCGGTAGGGGAAAGGATTTTTTTTTTTTTTTAAAACCCCCGCTGCAACGGGTGTCTTTTTTGACCATTGGGAAAAAAAATCGGGGGTTGGAGCCCCCGGGGGGGAGTCGGGGCTGTATAGGCCCTTTTGGGGGGCCCCTGAAAAATGCAGGGAAAAACCCATTTTTATCGGTTTTTCCCTTTTCCCAATTTGGTTTTTTTAAATGGGGTTAGAGAGAGAGAGAGGGGGGGGGGGGGGGAGGTTGCGATGGGAAAGCTTCCGTCCATATTTAAATTTCCCGGTTTTGCGTTTAAAAGAATAGGCGAAACCCCTTGTGTTCCGAATGAGGGGGTCCCTTTACTTTATATTATTTATATTAATATTATTTATTTATTTATTTATTTATTTATTTATTTTTTTAAATTTTATTTAAAATTAGTATAAAGCGTTTTGAAATATCTGAATCTCTAAATTTTGCTTTTTTTTTTGCTTAAATTTTTGGGGTTTGTTTTTTTTTTTTTTTTTTTTTTAAATTCGATTCATACTTTTGAAATAGCAGTATTTAAAAAAAGTCAGAGAGAGAGGGGGAGGGAGAGGGGGGAAGAGAAAAGGGGAGAGAAAAGGGAAAAAGAGAGGGGAGAGAGAGAGAGGGGAGCCCCCCAGACAGACAGCAAAAAGACAGGAAGGAAGACAGACAGAAGACAGACAAAAGGACAGGAGAGACAGGGGGGAAAAGATTTGGGTTTAAAAGAAAGTTTTCCCGCTAATCAAAAATTCAAATCACCCTTTTAAAGTAAATTAGTTGGGTTTTTTTTTTCCCCCCTGCAGGGCCCCCGGGGGCCCTTTTGGGTATAAAAGCATTCCCCTTCGGGAAAAATCGGGTGTGGAAATTTCCTTCCTCTTCCCTTTTTTTGGTTTCTGTGTTTTTAAGGTAATTTATCTTACTGTCCCCTTCTTTTTTTTATCTTCTGTTTTTTGGGTCCATCCCGGTTTTCCCCAAAAGGGTTTTTAAAAAAGTAAAAATTTCCCCCCCGTGAAGTGGGTTTTTTTTTTTTTTTTTTCCCCGGGGGCCTTAATTGTCGGGCCCCGTGAACAGCGGGGCAACGCTTTTTTGATCACTGGCAAGAAAGGGGTTGTTTGTCGGGGCTTTTGAGACAAAGGAAAAAGCTAAAAACCCCGCAAATTAAAATTTTTAATTTTTTCCCCCCCCCACCCACATTTTTTTACTACTTATTTATACTACTTTAATACTTTTTTTCTACTCCCAAAATTTACTATCTGGGTGCTGTCCCTGCTGCTGCTTTCTCCCTGCTGCTGCTGCTGTGTCCTTTTGTGCTTTTGCTGGTTGCACTTCTGCTGTGAAATATTTTTATTACTAATTTTAATAATAATAGTATTTGGGGAATTTTTTTAAATTTTTTTTTTAAAAAAAGAAAATCAAAGTAGAAAACTCTATATACTTCTACTATACTTTTTACTACTACTACTATAAATACTAATTTTTCACTACTATATACTCACACTCTGCTACTATACTACTATTACTTTTTTACAAAACAAACTCCCAACTAAAACTACTACTTTTTTTATCCCCTTTTTGTGTAGTACAAAAAAAAAATAGCTTTGATAAAAATTAAAAACGATTTTGCTGATTTTTCCCAATTTATAATTTTTTTTTTCAGAGGGTTGGGACCCAAAATTTAACCACCGGCAAAGTTTTTATTTCCCTTTTTGGGTGCGCGATCGGGGGAGTTTATCCGCACAAAACTTGCCCTTTGTCCCCCGGGGGAAAAAACCCCCCGGGGAGTGCCCCCTTAAAAAGGGGGGTTCCCCCGCTGGGCAAAAGCGGAGGAAGGGGGTTTTCCCCCCTCTTTTTAAAGGGTTTAAGGGGCCCCACGGGCAAAAAAAATTGACTTGTTTATCCCTGAAAAAAAGCTGTCGAATTCTGTGGAACGGGGGGAAAAGGGGTGGAGTGGGGGAGGGGGGGAAGGGGAGAGGGGAGAGGGAGAGGGAAAAGGGGAGAGGGGGGAAGAGAAGGGGGGGGGAAGAAGAGGGGGGGAGGGATGGAAGAGAGAGAGAAGAGAGAGGGGGCAGACAGCGGGAACGGGGGAAGGCGGCAAGCAGGCAGAATAGTAGAGAGAGGGAAAAGGGAAGAGGAAAAAAGGGAGAGGGGGGAGAGGAGAAGGGGGAGAAAAAGGAAGAGAAAAAGGAGAGAGAGGGAAGGGGGTGGGGGTTAAATTATTTTTGGTATTGTGTGTGTGTTTTTTCGCGGGGCCAAGTGCGGGGTTTATTTTGTGTGCGTGCGTGCATTTGTGTGGTGAAATGCGTGTGGTGCGTTTTTTGGGGGGGTTTTTTTTTTTTTGGGTTTTTTGTGCTTTGGCGCGGTTTTTGTGTTTTTTTTGTTATTTTTTTTTTATTTTTTATATCGGTGTGTGTGTTTTTTTGGTGTGTTTGTTTGTGTGTGGGGTTTTGTTGGGTGTGTTTTGTGTGGTTTTTTGGTGGGGGCGGAGTGGTGGTGTTTTGGGGGTGGTGTTTGCGGGGGGGTGTGTTTGCGGCGGGGGGGTGTGTTTGTCTGTGTCCCCGGGGGTGTGGCAGGTGACAAAGGGGCCCAGCACCCGGTTTGAAGTCTCATTTCGCTTCTCTCACTCTCGCCCCCCTGAACGTCATTTTTCCCCCGCGCCCCCGAAAAAACCCCGGGGCGAGGGGAAAACCCCGGGGCCCCTTTGGGCCTTCCCGGCCCCCCCCCCTCCCCCCCCCTTTCCCTTCGACACCCTGTGAAAATTTGGTGTGCCCTTTCCGGGGGGAAAATTTCCCCGGGAGATATAGTGCGCATTGTTTTCCCCGGGAGTTTCCCCCGGGGGTTTTTTTTGGGTGTGTTTATTAATTTTTTTGTTTTTGTTATTTATTTTATTTTTTAAATTTTTTTAAATTTTTTTATTTTTTCGTTTTTTTTTTCCTATTTTTATTTTTTTTTTTATTATTTTTTATTTTATGCACAGTAAGATTTTGCATAAAAATTGGGGGGGTTTTTCCCCCTTGGGGGAGCCCCCTGCCCCCTGTACGTTATCCATTATTTTTGTTTGTTTTTTTTTCCTGTTTGAAAATGTATTTTTTTTCCCTTTTCAGAGTGGGTTTTTTTTTGGGCCTAAATTTTTCCCGGGGCAAACGTCTTGTTCCGGGGGTTCTTTAAAAAGCCCCTTTATAATGTCCCCCCCTTTCTTTTTTTCTTAGTTTTTTTCCCTTTCCCCCTCCTTTTTTTTTTCCCTTTTTCTTCTTCTTCTTTTCTTCTTTTTTTTTCTTTTCTTCTTTTTTTCTTCTTTTCTTTTCTTCTTTTCTTCTTTTTTTTTTTAATCTTTTATTATCATAATTTTTAAAATTCCCTTACTACTTTTACTACTACTTTTTACTCCCTACTCTACTATATACTACTTTTTCCCTCCATTTCAAATTTTCAACTCCCCACAAAACTTTCCCTTTCCTTTAAACCCAAATTCTAAAGTTGTCTTCTTGCTCCGGGTTTGTACCCCGGGTTTTCAACTACTACCCACAAAATTCCCATGGGAGGACTCCCTGCCCAAAAGCGCCTCGTTTCGTGCTTTTTCCCCAAAGCGGGGCCCGCTCGAGAATCAAGAGCGGTCCAGTCCTTCACCAAAAAAAGGAGGCCCCCCGACCGGGGCCCTTGTTTCCCCGAGCGGAAAAACCATTTTACGTGAACCCCTTCGTAAAGGGAAAATGGCCGAACTTTTTCCCCTGCCCTATCCAGAGGGGTTTTAAAAGATCCAGGGTTCTGCTCAAACGTCGCCTCCCGGGGCCCCATGAAGGAGTGCTGACATCAGATAAAAAAAGGGGCCCCCAATCTTCACTCTCCCCCCAAAACTGAGGCCCCTTTTTAAAAAATTTTAGAAAATTTCAACATTTAAAAACTTTTCCTTGTCGGTATTTTTCCAAAAAGTTTGAAAAAGTTGGGGCGCGAAGGGAAAAAAGGGGGAGTTTAAAGATGAGGAAAAACCCCTTTACGAGCGATTTTGGAAGGGTGAAAAAATTCTGTCGTCGGAAAAAAAAAAAACCTAGGAGTTTTCGCCCCCTCTTTCAAAAATAAGGGGTTTTTTTGGGCCCCCGTTTTCGAGTGTGGGCCATGATTTTGGAAGAGAGGGAAAAAACCTGAAGAGGAGCGGGGTTTGGGGGGAAAGGGACTGTACCCAAAAAAGCGACGTTTTTTCCGGGAAACGCAAGATGTAAAAAAGTTAATAGTGTGGGTTTGGGGGTTTTGGGGAAAAACTCGCCTGTGTAGAAAAACGAAAAGCCCGGGGTTTTGAAGTAGGGTTTTTTTTTGAATCCCTTTTTGGCCTTAAACCCCCCCCCCCCCCCCCCCCCATCCATTAGCCCATGACCCGGTTTGGTTGGGAAATGTCTTTTTATAAAGTCGAAAACCCCCCGGCCCCCTTTTTAAAGAAAAAATTTTTTTGCTCACTTTAAAAAAAACCCCGGAAAAGAGCGTTGCCCCGGGAAAAATTTCTGAAAAAAAGCAACACCCCGCCCCCTTTCTGAGGGGGAAAAAAAATTACAGTTATTAAGAAAAGGAAAAAAGGGAAAAAATATGGATGGCGCTGTTCTTGTGGCGACGCACTTCCTGGGGGGAGAGCAGCCCGAATTTCACGGGGAAAAAATTCCCGTGATTTAAAAAATTTAGTTTTTTGTAATAAAAGATTTTTTTGGGAAAGGGAAAAAGCAAATTTTTCCCCAAAAAAAAAAAAATGGCCAATGAAAAGAATCTCAAGATGAAGTCAATGCCCAAAGCAAATTTTGGCAGGGGGGGAGAGAGAGAGGGGAGAGAGAGAAGAAAAGGAAAGGGGGGGAGAGAGGAGAGAGAAAGAGAGGGAAGAGAGGGGGGGGGAAAAGAGAGAGAGAGGGGCATTCCCAGCAAAAAGTGCAAAAATTTAAATTTTAAGAATCACGAGTGAAGGATGGTGTGTCTGTACCAATGCAAATGTCACGCAATAATAAAAATAATAGTAATATTAGCCTTTCTCAGAGCTTGTGTGCTGTCAGTGGCATCAGCTGTCAGTTTATCTCAAAGGGCTTTTGTGAAGGCAATTAGAGTGATGGAGTGAACCCAAAGCATGTATCGTAGCTGGTGTGTGTGTGTGTGTGTGTGTGTGGTGTGTGTGGTTGTGTGTGTGTGTGTGTGCGTGCGTGCGTGCGTGCGTTGTGTGCGTTACGCGCGCGCGCGTTTTTGTGTGTTTGTTGTTTGTGTGTGTGTGTGTGTGTGTGTGTGTGTGTGTGTGTGTGTGAACCCACTCCTTTGTCAGTCTGCGTTCTTGTTTTGCTTTGTTTTGGTTTTCTGCTAAGCAGGCCTACTACTTTGTTTTTCTCCTTATATGGAGATTTTTTTTAATCGTGTTTATATGATTATGATATCAGGTGACTGAAATTGCAAAACTGTACATAAGCATTTTATGAAATAACTGAGTGCTGTGATTTCTGATTCGAGATGTATTATCTCGTACAATGTGGACTATATCTGAGTACCGATATTCTTATCACACTGATTCCAGTTCAGCATATTTTGTCAAACTTTCCATAATTGTTATTGTTTTATTTATGTATTCGTTCGTCATCTCGTTTGCTCGGTCAGTCGGTTGGCGTCGTTTGTTTTTTTATTGTTTTGATTGTTGAAATGATTGTAGATCATGTTTGTATGTGAAAGAAAAAACAAGTCGGACAGGGTGCGGAAGAAAAAAGAGGGGAGAAGATGCCAGTAATTGAAATTTAGAGGAGAGAGAGAGGGAGAGAGAGGAGGAGAGAGAGGAGAGGAGAGAGAGAGAGGACAGAGAGACAGACAGACAGACAGACAGACAGACAGACAGACAGGCAGGCAGGCAGACGGTCAGACGGTCAGACGGTCAGACGGTCAGATAGACAGACAGACACACGCACACACAGACACATACACATACAACACATTACTTATACATTCACACATGTACACACAGATATATCTATAATATTATATATATTTTATATTATAATATATATATATGTATGTATATATGTATGTATATAATACATATATATATATGGATATATACATACTTATCTATCTATCTTTCTATCTATCTATCTATCTATACTATCTATCTATCTATCTCTGTGTGTGTGTGTGTGTGTTGTATTATATATTATTACAAACAGACATAGAATATTCTTTTGAGAGTCATTCCTTTAGAACTTATCTATATTACTGATGTGTTTTTTTACATCTCATAACTATCATCTTTGTGTCTTACAAGGTGTATTTGTTTTACATTCTTTGGAACTTTTTTGATCCGATTAAAATACACATGTTGAAGAATTGTTCAACGTTCTTACAAATAATGTGGACTCGTGTGTGTGTGTGTGTGTTGTTGTGTGTGTGTGTGTGTGTGTGTGTGTGTGTGTGTGTGTTGTTTTGTGTGTGCGCGCGCGCGTCCCTCGTCGTGCGTGCGTGTGTGCGTGCGTGTGATTGTGCGTGCGTGTGGTGTGTGCGTGTGTGTATGTGTGAGTATTATGTATGAGTGTGCTTGTGTATGTGTGGGCTTGTGCGTATATCTGTATGAAAACATGTGCGCCCGCTTGCATAAGCTTTGTGTGTGTGTTGTGTGTGTTTATTTTCATGGTGTGTGTGTACCTGCTAACATCTGCACATTCTAAGAAAGGAAACGAAATGCGTGAGCCCAGTCTGGTGGTATCTCCTATATGCCAGACAACGGCCCATGTTTTGGACCCCATGACAGACTCTGTGCCCAATTTGTGATGAGAGCCTGCGAGGTAAAGTGTATGATGAATGCATACAGCATCTGTCAGCTTGTGATGGCAATACCACACCATGCCAATGGCACAAATCACAAACAACTGAATATTGTTAATTCTTTATTTTATGAAAGTACATAAAACAGCGTATTTACAAATACAGTTTTATTGTTAGAAAATTAGTTATGAAAACAAGGTAAGCATTTTTAACGTAGTATTTTGAACTTATTGTTCATTCAAAAATATGCTCTGGCCTTTTTTTATTATCATCATTTTTGTTGGGTTTTTTTGCAAATGTCGCTTCCTTCAATAGTGTTACAGTTCATGGAACCCAGGCGTTTTTTAAGATAAAAGTTTTGAATCTTGAATCTTCGAAATAGTCACACACACACACGCTCGCAAGTACGCGCGCGTGCGCGCACAAACACACACAGACACACACAACTCTAAAAAACAATAAAGTAAGATCACTGAAGGAAGAAACTGATCAAGGAAACAATAAACTAACCGAATAGAGACAAGAAAAAAAGAGCTAGGTAGAGTGACCTAATGTCTTATGGCTATGGCTGCTCTGTCTGTCTGTCTGTCTGTCTGTCTGTCTGTCTGTCTGTCTGTCTGTCTGTCTGTCTCTGTCTCTCTCTCTCTCTCTCTCTCTCTCTCTCTCTCTCTCTCTCTCTCTCTCTCTCTCTCTCTCTCTCTCTCTCTCTCTCTCTTTCTCTCTCTCTCTCTCTCCTCTCTCTCCTCTCTCTCTCTCTCTCTCTCTCTCTCTCTCTCTCTCTCTCTCTCTCTCTCTCTCTCTCTCTCTCTCTCCAAACAAAACATACATTTCAACCAGCATCAGAAGAAGTTGTAGAGCATCATAATCAAATCAATATGGCTACGAGACTGTATCTGTCGTTAAATTTATACCAAGTCTCTCGTAAGAAAAGCACTAGCAGCAAAATCATTGAACTATTTTCAACAACTGGGGTTGTTGTGTTTAAGTAACAGAGTCAGTGAAAGACCTTAACTCTTTTACATTGATAAGGTCCGAAAACGTTATTTGTATTTTCATTCGAGTATTTCTTTTTAGAAAAAAGTCAGTGATCATACATATAAATTAGTTCAGGTTATCAAAGATTTTTTCAGTCACTGATCTAGGCTAAGTGCCGATACCGACATCAAGATAGTGTTATATGCTGTAAAACAGTACTATGTTGACATTCTCTTCAACCACAACATCCTGCAAGCTCCATTAAAGGCGGAACAAATTCTAAAGTTGAAGGATGACCGGCTGCCTGTGTAGAGAGGTACTTGAAAACGTGTACACACTGTACACTTCTTCCAGTGTTTTGTTTCAATCTCACAGTAACTCCCAGAGAAAAGAAAGGATAGGTGACTGAAGAACTCATTTTCTGGAGACTTCAAGGCTGTTAAACATGACGACGTTCAAGACAACACCCTATCTAGCTCGTCTAATATCACAATAAGTGAACAGACGTAACATTGAAGACACACACACTGTATCTAGCAAAACGTCGATATACAGAAGTAGCAGGCCTATATAGCTCCTTCACTGAAGTCCGTCCTGTTGGCTCCTCCTGCTCACAGCATCACCACCGTCTCCTCCTCCTCCATCTTGGGGTCAGTGTGAAGCAGCGCCCTGTCCACACACAGAGGGAAGAGGCCACAGCCCCACACAGGCAGGGGCGCTCTCTCTGCCCGCTGGGTCACCGCCCCGCTGCCCACCTCCACACTGAGAACGTCGTCATGCACGCTCTTCCCCCGCTTCCCCCCCCCCACGTACAGCTGACCCTTGCTCCCCGCCATGCCGAACAAGGCTCGTCTGAACCCCGCCAGCGACACAGCCACCTTGAACCGCCAGCAGTCTGAGGTGGTGAGGATGTCTCCTGACGGCGCCATGAGCAACACCTCATCCTTCATCACCACCAACCTGCGACAATGCTACAGGGAAAGGAAGCTGGGAGGACAAGCGACCCGTCCTGGCCTGGGGGTCGAACATCTGAACCAGGCAAGTGGGCCTGTCCTTGCCTTGAAAGCCGCCGAAAACGTGGACCTTGTCTTTGAAGACCACGGCCGAAGCTCCCCACACTGCCTCAGCCATGTTACCAGTCACGGACCAGGAGTTGGTGCGAATGCTGTAGCTCTCCACCACGGCAGTGATGTGAGACTTCTGGTCCTGCTGCTGAGGAGAGGGAGGGGGGGAGTCATCGCTGTGAGTCAGGCCGCCCAGGACGTGGAGACAGGAGCCTGAATCACCAGGGAATGCCCGCGTCTTCCAACGCTCATGGGCGCCAGCACCTGCCAGGAGTTCTGACCCGCGTCATACTTCAGGAGTCCTCTCCGGGAGTCGCCCACACCGCTGATGAAGAGGGTGTTGTTGTGGACGCAGTAGGCGGAGCCGCTGTCGGAGGGGAGGGGGAGGTAGGTGAGTGGGGACCAGTGTGTGGAGGAGGGGGGGAGGGCGTAGACACACTGGCTGCGGTGGTAGCCCCCCTCTATGGCGGTGATCCCGCCCACCAACACCAGGCACTCCTGCAGCTGTCTGACCTGTGTGTGATGGAGGCAGGCAGACATGCAGGTGTGAGAGTGGACAGGCTGGAAATGCGTGCATGAGACCAAGGATTCATACACAATAACATATACGTGTAAGAATACTCTGTTTCTGTCTCTGTCTATCTCTGTCTCTCTGTCTCCTCTCTCTGTCTGTCTGTGTCTCTGTCTGTGTGTCTATGTGTCTGTCTGTCTGTCACTTACGCACACATACACACACATGCACACACACAGTAACACACACACACATGCACACACACAGTGAAACACACACACACTAATATGTCTAATATCACAATTTGTGAAAAGACGTTAAATGAATTTGAACACAGTGAAACACACACACTTACACACACATACACACACACACACACACACACACACACACACACACACACACACACACACACACACACACACACACACACACACACACACACACACACACACACACACAACACACACACTATGTCCTAGGGGCCCACTCACGGGAGCAGCCGGCTGGGATTCTGAGGGACAACAGTGGCCTCTTGAGGGGTCTTCGGTTTCTCTTTCTTCCGCTCTTTCTTCTGCGTCTTGTGAGAGAGGATGCTGACTGTCTTCTCTTTCTCCTCTTCTTTGGGCGTGTCCTCTGCTATTAGGCTTTGAAGGTCTTCCTGGTGTGCCTGTGCAATCATCATCATCATCATCATCATTATCATCATCATCATCATCATCATCATCATCATCATCATCATTTCAATAAATTGATACTATTCGCCAGATAGCAACACTTGTTATTTTAATCTTTTAATTCAACGAAGTTTTTTTTTTTTTTTAAATACACAATGACAGAGAAAGGCATCACACCAAAACAATTATAATCTCCATTTTGGTGGTATATTTTCATGTGTTAATGAAGAACACTGGTCGCCAAGTCTTCAGGGGTTCCCCTGCTGTCGTCAGACTACGGGAGAGATAGATAGATAGATAGATAGATAGATAGATAGATAGATAGATAGATAGATAGATAGATAGATAGATAGACAGACAGACAGACATATAGATAGATAGATAGATAGATAGATAGATAGATAGATAGATAGATAGATAGATAGATAGATAGATAGATAGATAGATAGACTGTACGTTTTCAGGCTGACCTGTGAGAGAGGCACACGCCTGAGGATGTCCCCC
>JASPKP010005832.1:12500-15187 GCA_030674155.1 Stramonita haemastoma | reverse complement strand
TTTTGGGTTTGGGCTTTTTTCCTCTCTCTCCCACACCGTGCATAATCATGAATGACGGCACACTGTGTAGTGGGAGTCCTTTGAGGAACAAAACCTGCTGTTTACCTAAAATAAATGTGGAACACACACCACACACACACCACACCACACACACACACCACACACACACACACCACACACACTCACACACACACACTAACACACACACTAACACTAACACTAACACTCATACACACCCCAGACACACTGAGACACACCCACACCCACACCCACCCCCACACACAACACAACACACACACACCGACGCACCGCACGCACGCATGCAAGCAGGCACGCACGCTGATCGCACGCGCTGACACACGCACGCACGCACGCGCACAGGCATACATACACAACAAACACAGCATGCATGCACACAAGCGGATGCACGCGTGCACGCTCGCACGCAAGTACGCACGCACGCCTACGCGCACTGGATACACACGCAGACACCCACCACTTGAGTATATCGGTGATCTATTATTAAGAGCGAAAAGTCTGATATCTAATTCCTGTTTTCCCGAATCAGAATGCAGGCTACTTTAATCGTGGGCAAAAAACGTCGCGAACACAAAAAAAATCTCATCATTGGTAAAACCTCGGAGCTCTTGCCGTGGAACATTGAAAAAATCCCCGTTTTTTCCCCGAACTTTTCCCGTGTCTCTAATGCACCTCGAGTGATGGTGGTCAGGGTGCTAGTTTTTCGGGTGATAGGATTAAATCGCGATCCTGCGCGCACGCAACATACAATTATCGCACTTTTAAGAACCAACGGCAACGAAAAAGCTGCCCCTGGCCAAAATTCTTTATTTGCAGATACAAGATGGGTGTATAGTTTCCGCCTTTTAGACATTTTACAAAAGAAACTACTGTATGAAAGTGAAAAGTACTTATCATAATCATGATATCTGATAGTTAACGTACGCACGAATTCCGCTAATCTCTTTTTCTCCTTCTCTCTTACAGAAAAAAGACAAGAATTGGAGTTACCAAGGAGAGAAAAGTGTATGGTGCATCTTCTTCATCTGTCGTTCCTGTGAGGTTCGCAATGGGTGAGACTTTTGCATATGCGACCGTTGTTTTTCCTCCCACCATTTAGAAAGCCGCATTCCGACTTCAGGGATGTATGGTGCTTAATGAGCAATGCTTTTGTTGCTTTCACCGACCGCGAGATTGTCACCTGCGTTAATCCTGTGACGGAAATCATCGCCAGAATTATGATACCCTCTTGCGTTTGCATAATTATATTACTGAGATTCTTAGACTTCATAAATTGTCATACATTTTCAAGATATTCTGCCTTTTTTTTTTTGCACATGTGATAAAAAAAGACTTTTTTCTCTCTCTGGTATGTCTATTCACTACTTAGTGATATAGACAATCTAACTTTTAGAACTATATTGATTAAAGGAGACAGACGGGAGTATGAAGGGTCCTTGGAAAGACTACAGTAACCTTCCCACAGTTGAGTGAATATAGGGCTTCAACAACTGATGTTAAATATAGCCGAAAATCATATAATACACTTTGAACGTCCCCATGCTTTGATATTGTATCAGTTCCTTTCGTCGTGTACAGTTCTTTAGGAATAGTGCAATCGAAAAGAATAAATACTTGATTGTAAAAGATGGAGAACAGGAGCAATGTCCCATTTTTTGGAGTACTTTGTGTTCCAAGCACTTAATAATTTATAAACAATCGTCGCTATATTTCTTGTGGAATGCATACTTTCTAAATGCAATTGCTGAAGATCTCGTTGCATGATTATACCATAGATATTCTCATAGAAGGGTGGGTGAGGACTGTATTGACCGCTGTGAACACCTTATGGCACATCAAACAATGAAGTGAAAGCTCGCATTGCAACAGCAACATCTGCTCTAGTCAGACTCGAGAGGATCATCAGAAGCAACAACATCAGCTTCTGCACCAAATACCACCTCTACAAATCCCTCGTGATATCTATCCTCCTATATGGCTGTGAATCATGGACTCTGACAGCAGAGTTAGAGAGAAGAATCCAAGCATTCGAGAACAAGTGCCACAGAAGACTCCTCAAAATATCATACAAAGAGCACAAGACCAATAACTATGTGAAAGAAGAAATCAAAAAGCGTGTGGGCCCCCCAGAGCCTTTGCTCTCCACCATAAAGAGGAGAAAGCTGATGTGGTTTGGTCACACCACAAGACACAACACCCTAGCAAAAACCATCTTGCAAGGAATAGTCGAGGGCAAGAGAAGAAGAGGCCGCCAAAAGAAATCATGGGTTGACAACATCAAAGACTGGACTGCCCAACCCCTGCGACGCCTCCTACTAGCCACACAGGATCGTGAAGCATGGAAAAAGATCTCCGTTGCGTCTTCTCTCATGTCCCCCCTACGTCCTTTGGGACATGGGACTGAGTGAGTGAGTGAGTGATGAGTGAACACCTTAGGTTAACATCTATCTGGCTGGAAGTGGCTGGGGTAACTGCTGGAGGGTTTAAAAGCACAGAACTGGCCAATGTTGGTCTGTGACAGATTAAAACCCTGGAGACGAACGCTGTAGCCTAGTGGTTAAGACCGTTCGACTTCAATCCCATGTGTCCATGAAGTCGTGGTTTCGAATCTCAGTGGCGTCTGGTGATTCAAGGGTAGGGTTTTTTTG
>JASPKP010005832.1:0-2500 GCA_030674155.1 Stramonita haemastoma | reverse complement strand
AATAATAATAATAATAATAATGATGATGATAATAATAATAATGATAATAATAATAATAATAATAATAATAATAATAATAATAATAAAATATATTTGTAATGATGATGATGATGATAACAACAACAATAACATCTACAACAATATTTGTAGCAGTAGTATTACACTTGTAGATGATGTAGCACTAATGATGATGATAATAATAATAACAACAACAACCACAACAACAGTAGTAGTAGTTGTTGTTGTAGCCGTAATAGTCGTAGAAGTCGTAGCGGTCGTTTGTGTGTGTGTGTGTGTGTGTGTGTGTGTGTGTGTGTGTGTGTGTGTGTGTGTGTGTGTGTGTGTGTGTGTGTGTGGTGCGTGCGTGCGTGCGTGCGTGCGTGCGTGCGTGCGTGCGTGCGTGCGTGCGTGCGTGCGTGCGTGCGTGCGTGCGTGCGTGCGTGCGTGTGTAAGAAAGTTACCTTTTTGTGTAGAGGAGGGGAGGGGAATACCGGGTATTATGTGTACTGTTAATGAAGATAGATGTACTGATTATCTGTCTCTATGTTTTCTGTTTTCTTGTTTGACCGTTAATCTGCATGACCTGTCGACCTGTCTCTACCCCTTCGTTTGTGTGTGTGTGTGTGTGTGTGTGTGTGTGTGTGTGTGTGTGTGTGTGTGTGTGTGTGTGTGTGTGTGTGTGTGTAAATCTGTGTGATTAAGGAAGTTACCTTTTGGTTGGGTTTTTTTGGGGAGGGGGGGGAGTGGGGGAAAGGGTGGCTATTATCTTTGCTATCAATTAAAGAATGTAGATAGATGTACTGTCTCTTTCTCACAGTCTCTTTGTCTCGTGGTCATCATTCGTGTAAGCGTTGTGAGCAACTAACTACACGCCAATATAGCTTCATTCAAAGGCGTGTAAGTTTTCTTCATATAGACTGTTTTACATTGGGCACAATAACTGAGAACGGATAACAAAATTTACAAAACTGCATACGCACGGGGACTGATTGTAAAAAAAAGCACTTGTGTGCTTAATCCATTATCCTCGAAATAAAAGAAGAAATGAATGAAAAAATAATTGAACGAATAGATGAATGAAAAAACAAAACAAAGAGAAGTACCCTTTGTCTTTTTCTTTTTTTAAGAGCTCATGGGGTTTCTGTATGTGTCCATAGTGATTTTAGCATATACCAGTGTCGTTTGAAAGTGCGTTGTTGGACGGACGTTGTTTAGTTCAGCGGATAGAGCGTTTGACTTCCACCCCTATGGCTTTATGTCATGGGTTCGAATCTCGGAAGTAGCACGTCTGGTGAATCAAGGGTGAGATTAATGAATCTAAGATAAGATTTTTAAAGCTATTTTTGGGGGTAACAATTTCGGGATTAATCTCAAGTGCAGACCCGCCAGTACCTTAATTAATTCCTTTCGCGGACATACGGATGTGGAGCATGAATCGTATATATTCAAGATCCTATTTAAAAAATTCTCTGTTCGATGGCCTGAGGAAACTGAAACATGCCCAGCATGCACCTTGTATGCCTGGAGAGGGGTTAGCGCCTCCAGGTTCATCTTGCCCAAGAGACATGGCCTGATAGTTGGGGGCTAGCGGGATAGCCTGGTGGTTAGTGTGTTGCGCTCGCGATCTGACGGCGCGGGTTCGAACCACTAGCCTACCTAGACTAGACGCCCGTTCGGGGGGATTTTCCCACTCCTGTTAACATCAATGCCGGCTTTACTTCCCCGAAATATCCTTCGGATGAGGTTATGAACTGAGGCCCCCGTGTGCAAACGCACGCAGAACATCTTGCGTACACGTTAAAACCCGTTCCACCATTGTGAAAGAGAAGGCTATTGTGTATCGGTGGGAACGGATGACAAAGTTAAGTAAACTGCAAACACATAACTGAATACTCGCGAGTGCATTTTTCTTTATCCTCCAAATAAATGAATGAGGGGGGAAATGGAAAAGGTAATGAAGGGAAGCAATCACATGCCAAAGCTCAAACTTATTAAAGATGTTTTATATTATGGTTTTTATAATTCACCGTCTGGTGAAAGCAGATTAGAAATTGAAAATGAAGAAGTGATAATCGTCGTTGTCGTCGTCTTCGTAATGATGATAACGATAATGGTGATGATAATGGTGATGATGATGATGATAATAGTAATAATAATAATAATAATAATGGTGACAATAATAATGATGGTAATGATAATGATGATGAAATAATAATAATAATAATAATAATAATAATAATAATAATAATAATAATAATAATAATAATAATAATAATGATAATAATAATAATAATAATAATAATACAATAATAATAATATATTAGTAATGATGATGATGATGATAACAACAACAACATCTACAACAATATTTGTAGCAGTAGTATTACACTTGTAGATGATGTAGCGCTAATGATGATGATAATAATAATGATATCAACAACAACAACCACAACAACAGTAGTAGTAGTTGTTGTTGTAGCCGTAATAGTCGTAGAAGTCG
>JASPKP010005831.1:7500-15189 GCA_030674155.1 Stramonita haemastoma | reverse complement strand
TTTTAAAACGGTGCGCAAGATGTTCTGCGTGCATTCGCCAACGGGGCCTCGGTTTGAGTCTCACCGAATGATTTTGCTTCAGTCGTTTTTTTTCGTAAAAAACGGGGGAAGAAAGGGCGAGGCTGGGTACGAACCCAGAAAAAAATCCACGTTTAATTTTTGGCAGGCAAACGTTTTAACCATTCTCCAAACCGTTTCCCATTCTATAGTTTCTAACGCACGTTCAAAACAGATCGGGGAAATGAACACACACCACACACACAACACACACACCACACCCCACACACACACGCCGCCCCGCGGCCCCACAGTGAAAATACTTAAAGTCCTATATAAAACTCTTTTATGACAGACACCCCCATACCTAGGGTAATTAACACAAATGTGAAATACTTAATTCCATTTATAATTTCCCTGATGGCGGCCTTGTTTGTCGCCCCAAATTTTAGGCGCCCACGTGTCCAGGGGCCTAGTGTACCCTACCTAAAGGGGCCCCCCCACATCACCAATTTTCCCCCAGGGGGAGGGGGGGGGGACCGTGGCTACAACCATTGTAACAAACGGGAAGAAACAGTCTGAGCCTGGGGCCTCATTTTCGCCCTTTGGGCTTAGCTCGTTTCAAACCTGCCATTCTTTCCTGGGGGATCGAGTTTGGGGTTGTTTGTGGAGGGAGGCTGGGTAAAAACAGTTTAGGTGTAAATTTTTGGCGAAAAGGGCTTGGGTGGAGTGACCGGGCGGTTTGCATCACCTATTTTACCTGGCTGCAAGCTCAGAAAGGTAGAGTGGACTTTGCAAAGATTTGTTCATTGACTTATTCATTCACTCAGTCGTAACTTAAATGATCGGGGGTTTTTTTTTGGTTAGTTTGTGTGATCAATTGGTGTCCTTCTTTTAGTGTAGGAATATTTCAGGCAGATTTTATAAACATATCTTTATTTTTTTCTTGTAGATGTGCAGGTCAAAGTTTTTTGCAACTTGGACCTTAGGCTTCTGTTAGTGCTGTAACATTTTTTAAAAGTTGGTTTGGGGGTATGTGCTCAAAATCAACGCTATTTAGTTAAAAAACGGTTTTGCTAAAAGCTCTTGTGTAATAATACTATCATCTGTAAATTGAATACCACTGAAGGTTGGTGTAATATCATCTGTAAATGGAATGTCACTGATCGTTTAGAATCTGTCTCTGACAGTTATGTAGTGGGCTGTATAGTGAGCTATTGACTGTGACACTGACACACTGCCCAGAACATGTTCATGATTTCAGAACTCGTGTAGATACTGCACACAAGAGACACCATCATGTACATTGACAGCTAGCGGCACAAAGAAAGACATAGTTCAATTGCTTTTTTTGTGTAATTGTGAGTTGTCATAGAAGTTTTGGTACGTGACATGGCACCGTGGGAGGGTGTCCTCTGGCTTAGTAACTGATGGAATATGAGACAGATCAAGTTTTGCTTTCTCTGTCATGTTGTGAAACTGTATCTATCTATCTATCTATCTATCTATCTATCTATCTATCTATCTATCTATCTGTCTGTCTGTCTGTCTGTCTGTCTGTCTGTCTGTCTGTCTGTCTGTCTGTCTGTCTGTCTGTCTGTCCGTCCGTCCGTCCGTCCGTCCGTCCGTCCGTCCGTCCGTCCGTCCGTCTCGTCCGTCCGTCCGTCCGTCCGTCCGTCCGTCTGCCCTGTCTGTCCGTATGTCCATCCATCCATCCATCCATCCATCCATCCATCCATCCATCCATACATACATTCATCCATCTGTAAGCCAAATAGATATTAGAGGTAGAGATAGGATGCCCTATACAGTTAGTGGCCCAGAGCAGGAAAACAGCTGAAAAAAGCCTGTACACTGACAGTACAGCACAGTGCGGTGTGGTGTGGTGTGGTGTGGTGTGGTGTGGTGTGGTGTGGTGTGGTGTGGTGTGGTGTGGTGTGGTGTGAGGCAGGGAACAGAACTGTTGCTGAAATCCACACCAGGAAGCGTTTAACACACAGGCGTGCTGCACCCTCCACTGGCTTCCTCAGTGTCAGGGTGACCCGGTTCATTATCATTACACGTGCTGCATATCTCCATTTTCGTTAATCACCTGCCTGCAAGGGTGGCCCCACCTGTGTGTGACCTATCACATCCTGAAGGTGGGGTGGGGGAGGAGAAGGGAGGGGAGGGGGTGGGAGGGGCTGCAGTGGACTCTTGCATAAACCCCAATCCGCCTTGCTGAGGTCATGCCGACCTGATGGGATGATGCAAGTCTAGCTGATCAGTGATAAGGGACACCAGGGTTCGCGGTCAGCCCAGTTCATGGACTTGCACTTGCCCTGCTGTGATGCCAGACAGGGCTGGAGGGATCTCATCAGAGTCTGACCCTGACAGCAAACACAGGGACACAGAGCCTCTATTCTTTACTGACGTACGCTGCAGACGTTGGCTTTTTTTCTTCTACTCTCCGCCGTTTGGGCGTGTATACAGACATACACTGCCGTTGTTTGGGGTTTTGTGGGGTTGTTAAAGCAGGGTGAAAAAAAAAACCTTCAGTGATGCCCCAACACGTTGACTAGATCATGTAATAGATGAAGATGAAGAGAGCAGAGAGGCGGAACTGACCACACACCACTCAGCCCTTATTGTGGCGGGTTTCACGTGCCCTCATTCACTAAAAAATGCGTCACATCCCAGGAGTCACGTCTCATCACACACACAGTCATCTTGGCTGACTCTGGCACCTGGGAGGTTCAGGGCTGTGAGGGAGGGGGGGATGGGCAGAGGGAGTGGGGGAGGGGGTGACAGAGCGGCGCCGGCCTGTCTGGTGTGCTGCTCTGGGCCTGGCTGTGTCTTGCCAGTGCCGGCGACTGACTGATCACTGACCTCAATGTCTGTCCAATTTCCCAGACCTGATTTGGTCCCCACACTTCTCCCCTCCTGCCCTCCTCTCACCCACCCCCAAAAATGTAAGGGGTGTGAGAAAAAAAAATCAGAGCATTTCTGAAAGTAGTGGTTAGTCATGTAGAGTGCACTACCTTGGGAGACATTGTCCTGAAGAACAGAATTCATCTCAGATAATGGCGAGGTACACTGTCCTTCCTCTGTCTCAGTCTGAGCTGTCTGTCTCTGCCTGTCTGCCTGTCTACCTGTCTGTCTACCAGCCTGTCAGTCTGCCTGCTTGTCTGCTTGTCTGCCTGTCTGCTGCGTCTGTCTGTCTGTCTGTCTGTCTGTCTGTCTGTCTGTCTGTTCTGTCTGTCTTCTCTCTCTCTCTCTCTCTCTCTCTCTCTCTTCCTCCTCTCTCTCTCCTCTCTCTCTCTCTCTCTCTCTCTCTCTCTCTGGCAGGAAAGAAGGTGAAAACTCAATCCAATTTACCGCCCATGTTATAAAATTAACGATCCACGGCTGGTCGGTTGATGTTCATGAAACCAGATTGAGGGAAGGAGGGGGGTGGAGGGGGGGCAATCTGGCAGGGATGGGTAGGGGAGATAGGTGGAGGGATGGGGGGAGGGGGAGGGGTGAAGGGTTAACGGTACCTGCCATTTTGCCTCACTGTTCTTTATGGAGGCAGAGAAATGAAGTGATGATACCTCCTCCCCTCCCTCCCTACCCCAACCCATCTTCCCCATCCCTAGGCTTCCCTTCGTGCACTGCCTCCACTCTGACTGTTGGGTATGGGTGATGGGTGATGGGGAAATGAAGGTGATGGGGAAATGAAGGTGATGGGGAAATGAAGGTGATGGGGAAATGAAGGTGATGGGGAAATGAAGGTGATGGGGAAATGAAGGTGATGGGGAAATGAAGGTGATGGGGAAATGAAGGTGATGGGGAAATGAAGGTGATGGAAAAATGAAGGTGATGGGGAAATGAAGGTGATGGAAAAATGAAGGTGATGGGGAAATGAAGGTGATGGAGAAATGAAGGTGATGGGGAAATGAGGGTGATGGGGAAATGAAGGTGATGGGGAAATGAGGGAGACTGGAACCATGAGCGGAGGCAGGACCACACTAGCCAACAGACCGTCATGAAGACACACCGGGCTGGCTGCAGACTATACTAGGCCCTCTTCATCACTAGGGCTCTGAGTCAGTGGCCACTGGTGAAGGTGATGATCACTTGTCAGAGTAGGGGGCAAGGCGGCTATTATTCCCTTTTACTCTCCCCCCACCCCACCCCCCCAGACAGGGCGTGGAGCAGGGTGGATATTGCCCCCCCCCCCCTTCACCTCTTTACCCATGGCCCAGTTACAGTGGCAGCAGGGGGAGCAGGAGAGATGCTGTGAGGGTTCAGAGTCTGTGCTGTACTGCATGCAGCCTGGGGTCTGTCTGGCCTCGGTCTGCCTGTTCTGCTTCCATTCAGCCCGGCACATCCCCCCTCTTCTGCTGTGTGTTGATGCCACAGGGATTTTTTGCACGTTGGTTTCAGTGTCTGTAGATCGTTTGCACGTTGGTTTCAGTGTCTGTAGATCGTTTGCACGTTGGTTTCAGTGTCTGTAGATCTTTTTTTGCACGTTTGTTTCATGCTTTTGTCATGTCAGGTGTTGTGTTTGTTGTTTGTCATGTCAGGTGTTGTGTTTGTTGTTTGTTATGTCAGGTGTAGTGTCAGTTCATCCCCAGGTTGGCACAGTCATGATGCCATGAATCAGTTCTTGGTACACTGTTGGAAGAGAGAGAGAGAGAGAGAGAGAGAGAGAGAGAGAGAGAGAGAGAGAGAGAGAGAGAGAGAGAGAGGAGAGAGAGAGAGAGAGAGAGAGAGAGGTTGATGAGGGAGTGGAGTAATAAGTGAAATGGTAAGAGGAAGGTCATTAGAGGGGGCTTACATCACGTGAGGTGTCAGGGCAGTGAATGAAAAATGCCATTTTCTCCTGAGAGCCCCTCGCCACTCATTGAAGGACTGCTTACCGGTAGCCTGTCACTTCACACACACACACACACACACACACACACACACACACACACACACACACACACACACACACACACACACACACACACAGACATACACAGACAGACAGACAGACATACGCACACGCTCGAGCGCGCACATGCACGCACACACACACACAGAGGCACGCACGCATGCAAACACGCACACACACATCAATTGGTTACATGTAAAGTGAATAATATACGAATTTTTTTCTGTGTGTGTGTGTGAGACAGAGACAGAGACAGACAGACAGATAGACATACAGACAGAAAGACAAACAGACAGAAAGACAGACAGGGGCAGATAGAGACAGGGAGAAACAGAGACAATCAGACAGACAGGCAGGCACTGAGAGAGAGAGAGAGAGAGAGAGAGAGAGAGAGAGAGAGAGAGAGAGAGAGAGAGAGAGAGAGAGAGAGAGAGAGAGAGAGCGAGAGAGAGAGAGAGAGAGAGAGAGAGAGAGAGAGAGAGAGAGAGAGAGAGAGAGATACACAGAAAAACACAGCAAGAGAACAGATAGACATAGGCTTCAGATAAGCTGATGAGTCACAGTTTCCGTGTAGAAAAAAATAGTGTCACAGAGCCCAAAGTTGGTCAGTCAGTGTGGCTTCATGGCAGACAGATAGGGGGAGAGGAGAGGTGCAGAGAGAAGACTGCTGTCATAGCACTGATTACTGTTACATGACAGATGAAGAGGTGTCATAGCACTGATTACTGTTACATAAGAGATGAAGAGGTGTAGAAGACTGCTGTCATAGCACTGGTTACTGTTACATAAGAGATAAAGGGGTGTAGAAGACTGCTGTCATAGTACTGATTACTGTTACATAGGAGATGAAGAGGTGTAGAGAGAGGGCTGCTGTCATAGCACTGGTTACTGTTACATAAGAGGAGGAGAGGTGTCAGAGCACGGATTACTGTCAGATAGGAGAAAGACCAATATGTGTCAGGGGGAGAAGATGTATCAGACAGGAGGAGGAGATGTTATGTATTGATAAACAACTAGTCTAATTTTTAGTGTGTGTGTGAGTGTGAGTGTGTGTGTGTGTGTGTGTGTGTGTGTGTGTGTGTGTGTGTGTGTGTGTGTGCATGTGTGCGTGTGTGTGTGTGCGCGCGTGTCTGTGTGTCTGTGGTTTGCACAGAGAGTATAATGTGTTAATTTTATATATGGTGCTGTAAGCTATAAGCTCTCTGAGAACATGTACAGTGATTCATTCTGTTATCCTTTAGATGTGTCATCATCCTTTGTTTGTTCGTAACCTGGCTGTGAACGTCTCTTGTTTTGAGAGAATAAAGTATTGGGAATTGGTGGGAATTGGAGACATTTACATGTAGACATGGAGACACTGAGTGCCGCGGTTGTCAAAACACTCTGCCCCCATAGCTCGAGCTACCTACCCCTAGCATTATCAGCATGCACCCCAGTAGGGGCGGTGACGCCCTTCCCTGTGCGTCATACAGGCCTCTCGTCCTTCACCGCTATAGCATAGGCTGCCTACATACAGCCTTCTGGGCCTCTGAAGTGTTGGCAATTCAAACACCTGTACCTCCAGCCCCCCCCCCCCCCCCTCCCTCTAGTCTTCTTCCTGGCCCCTGTATCCTTACCTATCCTTACCTTACCGTTTCGTGAGGTTGACAACTAGCACACATGGTGACGATTTCTTTCTGTGTGTCTGTGTTTGCCTGTCTGTCTGTCTGTCTGTTTCTGTCTGTCCGTCTGTCTGTCTGTCTGTCACACACACACACAAACGCACGCACGCACGCACGCACACGCATCTCTCTCTCTCTCTCTCTCTCTCTCTCTCTCTCTCTCTCTCTCTCTCTCTCTCTCTCTTCTCTCTCTCTCTCTCTCTCTCTCTCTCTCTCTCTCTCTCTCTCTCACACACACACACACACACACACATCTTCATAGTAATTCAGAAACTGTATTTATAATTATGCCCACTGATATAATTATTCTGATCTGCGATGTACCTGAATGGTGTCAGACGTGGTTTAAAGTATGCAAATAAGGACACGAAGTCATATTCAAATTCGAACCCTTGAGAGGACTCAAATTTAACACGTAGAAGTGATTTTTTTTTTGTATTTACCGACCCTACCCTACCCCCTTTTTTGAAGAGAGAGTAAAGTTGTTGTTTTTAACAAGATGTCGAGAGAAATGAAAATATGGAAGGAAACATTTTCAATGTTGTTTGGGTTTTTAAAAAAAAATTGTCAACCCTACCCTCCACCCTTCTCTCCCCTTTTGCAGCATAAAACGTGCCCATATGTTCCATTGACAAACACATCCATTACTCAGTGCCGACAGAGTGCTAGTATCTCACCTGCTTGTTTAGAACAAGAGATTGAGATATGTAGGTCTTGAGTTTGATGTGCATACTTGGAGGAGGAGTTGGGTGCGGGTGGGGGGGGGTTATCTTGCAGTGATAAAGTTATTTTGTCATTGCTTTACATGATACAGTTTGTGGGTATTTGTTTGCTACGCTTTACAGTGCGTGACTACTTTTGCTTAATATAACGCCATTGCAGCAAGGGACGAGAGTTTTGTGTTTGTTTTTTGTTTTGGATTCTGTGAAGAAGGGAATGAACTGACGATGTACTGGAAAAACGAACACAAACACCAGTCCTGCAAAAGAACAGGTTTATTATGTGTAAGAGGCCAGTAACCATGTTGAATAGGAAGGGAGTGTGTGTGTGTGTGTGTGTGTGTGTGTGTGTGTGTGTGTGTGTGTGTGTGTGTGTGTGTGTGTGTGAGAGAGAAGAGAGAGAGAGAGAGAG
>JASPKP010005830.1:0-2500 GCA_030674155.1 Stramonita haemastoma | reverse complement strand
TTTTCTTTTTGTTTTGTTTTTGTTTGTGTTTGTTTGTTTCTTTGTTTGTTTGTTTGTTTGTTTGTTTGTTTGTTTGCTTGTTTTTTGTTTGCTTGCTTGCTTGTTTTTTTGCTTTGTTGCTGTGTTTTCCTTTTGTTTGTTTATTTGTTTGTTTGTTTGTTTTTTCTTCTTCAAAACAAAATCATCATTGATTCCTAGTTCATATTTGTTTCTGAATAAGTGCATTTTTATAACATTACCTTAATATTGTATTTCTGTCTTATTCCTTACCTGTTTTGTTGTGCTTCTCCCCTTTTATCAAATCTTATGTTTTATGGGACTATTTTGATGATAGATGGTGGTGATTTCAGTCATTTAACCTCATGGTATTCCCATGTTTGCTCCTTAATTATTCGCCCCCCCCCCCCCCCCTTTTTTGTTTTTTTTGTTTTTTTGTTTTTTTGTTTTTGTTTTTGTTTTTGTTTGTTTGTTTGTTTGTTTGTGTGTGTGTGTGTTGTTTTTTTTTGTTGTTGTTTTTTTTGGTTTTGTTTTGTTTTGTTTTTTTGGTTGCTTTGTTTTGTTTGCTTATTTGTTTTTGTGTGTGTGTGTTGTGTGTGTGTATGGTGTGTGTGTGTGTGTGTGTGTGTGTGTGTGTGTGCGTGCGTGCGTGCGTTGTGTGTGTGTGTGTGTGTGTGTGTGTGTGTGTGTGTGTGTGTGTGTGTGGTGTGTGTGTGTGTGTGTGTGTTTTCCAAATCGAAATCATCATTGATTCTTACTTCATATTCTTGTTTCAGAATGAGTGCCTTTTTGTAACATTACCTCAATATTGTATCTCTGTCTTATTCCTTACCTGTTGTTGTTTTTTCTCCCCTTTTATCAAAATCTTATGTTTTATGGGACTTATTTTGATGATAGATGGTGGTGGATTGATGTCTTCAGTCATTTAACCTCATCATATTCTGATGTTTGCTCTTTAATTATTGCGCTTTTTTGTTGTTGTTTTGTTTTGTTTTGTTTTTTTGTTTGTTTTGTTTTTGTTTATTTTCCTTTATTCAAATCAAAATTATCATTGATTCTTACTTCTTTTTCGTTTCTGAATGAGTGACTTTTTATAACATTACCTTAATATTGTATCTCTGTGTTATTTCTTGCCTGTTTGATACTTGGTATGGTTCCTTACTTTTGGTATTTGGATCATTATAATTGTTGTTGTGTAGTTGTGGCTATTATTTTTATTTTTTTCTATCTTAATGTTATCCCTGAAAAGGGCGGGGACTGGATGTAAAAAAGCACACGAGTGCTTATCTATTATCCTCGAATAAAAGAATTTTGCCTTGCCTTGCCTTGCCTTGTCTCTCTCTCTCATTCTCAAGTCTTTCTTTCTTTCTCACGACATCATACAAGTTCAGAGAAATAAATGGTATAAACATAAACAATACATCCCATTGTTCATACTGCAAACTCGACAGTTTAGGTATGATATCATCATCATAGCTTTTTTCCCAGGACAAACTAAGTCCTAAAAATCAATCATGAAAATACGCAGTTGCTTTGTTTGTTTTCATTGTTTATTTTTCTCTCCTGAGCTGGTCGCTTCTAATGCTATTCTCTCCTTCCATGCAACTTACCCCCTCTCCCTTCCCGAAAACAAACAAACAAGCAAATAAACAAACAAAACAAACCAAACCAAAAACACCTGCTTTTTTTCGAAAAAGGAGGAAAAGGGGAGGATAGTAGTAGTAGGAGTGTGTGTGTGTGTTTATGTGTGTGTGTGTGTGTGTGTGTGTGTGTGTGTGTGTGTGTGTGTGTGTGTGTAAGTGTGTGTGTGTGTGTGTGTGTGTAAGTGTGTGTGTGTGTGTGTGTGTGTGTGTGTGTGTGTGTGTGTGTAAGGAGGTTGAAGCTAGGAGAGCAAGAAAAGAAATGAGAAGGTAAGGAGAGAGACAGGGGGGGGGGGAGAAATAGAAGGAGGAGGAGGAGGAAGAGAGAGGGGATGATGTGAATGTTTGTCGTGACGAAAATGATATTCTACAAGACTGTCATGCCTTACACACACACACACACACACACACACACACACACACACACACACACACACACACACACATATACACACATACATGGAGAGAGAGACATACAGATAGAAAGACAGGAAAACCAATTATCTGGATCAATTGACAGAGCTAGCACCGATGTATGTCACACCAACACACTACACACACACGCGCGCACACACACACACACACACTACACACACACACACACACACACACACACTACACACACACACTACACACACACACTACACACACTCCACACGCACACTCCACACACACACTACACACTACACACACACACACACACACACTTACACACACACACACACACACACACACACACACACACACACACACACACACACACACACACACACACACACACACACACACACACACACACAACAGACGGCCTACGTTACGTTACGGGTCAGCATGTCTCCACAGTTTCTATGGCAACAGAAAAA
>JASPKP010005829.1:12500-15193 GCA_030674155.1 Stramonita haemastoma | reverse complement strand
TGTTAGGTGCCACGCGCACTTCGAGCTACCACACACTCGGAACAGGGTTTTAATTTTTTTTTTTTTTTTTTTTTTTTAACCATGGTCTACCCACCCCACGGACACAGGGAAAAATTTTTTTTTTTTTTTTTTTTTTTTTTTAACCAGGGCCCCAGAACGTCAGGCCGCCACCGTACGTTCGAGTCAAACACACCCCACCAAAAGACATGGTTAATTTTTTTTTTTTTTTTTTTTTTTTTAAGCATGGCTCCCAGACACGTCAGGCACCCCACACACACGTTGAGCTAACACACACACAGGAACTGGTTAATTTTTTTTTTTTTTTTTTTTTTTTTTTTTTACACGTAGATGTAGTAAAACCTTTAATGTGTGTGTGTGTGTTGTTGTTTTTGTCTTAAATTTAATGTCGTTTATAAATGTGATATTAATGATGGGAAGGGAAGGGGAAGGTCTATTATGTTGAGGGAAATTTTTTGCCAAAAAATGGGTGTCTTTTTCGAAATTGTTACAATAACATTAAAGGGCTAAACAATGATGACAAAAAGTAAATACTAACAATTTGTAGTAATTAAAACTATAACAAATGTCCAAAAGTGTTGTGTGTGTGTGTGTGTGTGTGTGTGTGTGCGTGCGTTGCGGGTTTGCTGCGTCTGCGTGCGTGCGGGGGCGGCTTGTGTGCGTAAAAACTTTCAATTTGTAAATTTCAAAAATTGTTATTGATTGCTTGTGTGTTGTAATGGTAAAGCAAGACTTTTGTTTTTGTTTTTACAAGATATAGTCTACATAAATTCCCTGATTTTTTTATGTATGTATTATGTATGTTGTATGTATGTATGTATGTTGTAATGATATATGTATGTATGTATGTATGTATGTATGTATGTATGTATGTATGTATGTATGTATGTATGTATGTAATGTATGTATGTATGTATGTATGTATGTATGTATGTACGTATGTATGTATACATACAGATGCACAGACACATTTCTGGTCTGATATCACTGATTGTGGAAAAAAAAGAAAAAAGACGTTGAATCGAAAGAAAGAACGAATGAACAAACAAATGAATCTGTAGAGAGATGAGACACAGAGAGAGAGACAGAGAGAGAGACAGAGAGACACACACACACAGGGAAAGAGAGACACAGAGAGAGAGAGAGAGACAGAGAGAGAGACAGAGAGAGAGAGACAGAGAGAGACACACACACAGGGAAAGAGAGACACAGAGAGAGATGAGACACAGAGAGAGACACAGAGAGAGAGACAGAGAGAGACACACACACACAGAAAGAGAGACACAGAGAGAGAGAGAACAGAGAGAGACAGAGACAGAGAGAGACAGAGACAGAGAGACAAAGAGAGACAGAGACAGTGAGAGTCAAAGAGAGACAGAGAGAGAGAAACACAGAGAGAGACAGAGACAGAGTGAGACATAAACAAATACATAGACAGAGAAAACACACAGACAGACATAGACAGACAAGACACATACACACAGACACACAAGACAGAGACAGACAAGACACATACACACAGACACACAAGACAGAGACAGACAAGACACATACACAGACAGACACACAAGACAGAGACAGACAAGACACATACACAGACAGACAGACAAGACAGAGACAGACAAGACACATACACAGACAGACACACAAGACAGAGACAGACAAGACACATACACAGACAGACACACAAGACAGAGACAGACAAGACACATACACACAGACACACAAGACAGAGACAGACAAGACACATACACAGACAGACACACAAGACAGAGACAGACAAGACACATACACACAGACACACAAGACAGAGACAGACAAGACACATACACACAGACACACAAGACATAGACAGACAAGACACATACACACAGACACACAAGACATAGACAGACAAGTCACATACACACAGACACACAAGACAGAGACAGACAAGACACATACACAGACAGACAGACAGACAGACAAGACACATACACAGACAAGACAGAGACAGACAAGACAGACATACACACACACACACACACACACACACACACACACACACACACACACACACACACACACACACACACACACACAAGATAATGGTTCAGAACAGGAGCAAGTTACATTTCGAGAATATTTGGTCTTCCAGGAGTTTAATCGCAACTTATAAATGATGTTAGAAATATGTCTTGGATAGCCTAGTATTTCAAATTTCCCATGGAAGTTAAACTTATGTACATGATTTTCCAATAATGAATTAATTTCACGACAATCATTTTTTAAGTTATGAACTGGGCAATCTCGTTTTGAACCTTTTTTTGCAAGATTATCTGCTATTTCATTCCAGTATATTCCGCAGTGTGAAGGAATCCAGCAAAAATTTATTCCTATACCTTTTGTCATGATACAATGTATCAAATATTTTATTTCAAATAATAAATCTGTCCTTACTTTTGAGCTCCAATCTTGTAAGCTATACAGTACAGACTTTGAGTCAACACAAAAAGCGAAGTGAGAAAATGCAAAATTACTATTATTTATAGTAATCAGAGCCATAAGTATGGCATAGAGTTCGGCGCTGAATATGGAGAAACCCTTCCCTAAACAGAAAGATTTTTGTATCTTCAGAGCAGGAATAACAAAACCTGATCCTGCATTTAAGTCATAAACAGAACCATCTGTAAACA
>JASPKP010005829.1:0-7500 GCA_030674155.1 Stramonita haemastoma | reverse complement strand
AACAGCAAAGTGAGAGGCTGTAGTGTATGACCAGTGGCTTTACCACAGTCTTGATTAAACCACTGACACTGGGGGCAACAGCAAAGTGAGAGGCTGTAGTGTATGACCAGTGGCTTTACCACAGTCTTGATTAAACCACTGACGCTGGGGGCAACAGCAAAGTGAGAGGCTGTAGTGTATGACCAGTGGCTTTACCACAGTCTTGATTAAACCACTGACGCTGGGGGCAACAGCAAAGTGAGAGGCTGTAGTGTATGACCAGTGGCTTTATCCCAGTTCTTGATGAAACCATTGACGCTGGGGGCAACAGCAAAGTGAGAGGCTGTATGATCAGTGGCTTTACCACAGTGGTTCTTGATTAAACCATTGACGCTGGGGGCAACAGCAAAGTGAGAGGCTGTATGATCAATGGCTTTATCACAGTTCTTGATTAAACCATTGACGCTGGGGGCAACAGCAAAGTGAGAGGCTGTATGACCAGTGGCTTTATCCCAGTTCTTGATGAAACCATTGATGCTGGGGGCAACAGCAAAGTGAGAGGCTGTATGATCAGTGGCTTTCTTTCCCACTCATGGAATTCCACTTCACAGCTTAGTCTTAAGTGATCGACTATGACTCTCTGATTAGGAGGCTTGACTTGTACAGTCCTTGTGTGCTGCAGCCCTGGGGCTTGTTGGCCTTTGGAGAACATGAATGCTGACTGTCCCTATGCCCTCTTGGCCGAGACAGTGGGGGTGTACTGTGGGCAAGGCATGTCCACTATAATCAAATTTCTGCCCAGTTTCCGAAACAGCAGCTGCCTCCTCTGCTGTTTTGGAGGTCATCGTCGAACACGATGGACAAACATACATACAGAGCACAGCAGTAATGCTGGATGGTATGTTTCTTTCGACTTCTTCATTGACGAATGCACAGACAAGGACTTAGAAGAGTACAGGTGGTTGCCATGATTTCTTCTTCTTTGTCGAATGCTCAGACAAGGACTTAGTATAGTAGTATAGCTGGTTGATACGATTTCTTCTTCTTCTTCTTCTTCTTCTTCATCTTCTTTTTTCTTCTTCTTCTTCTTCTCTTCTTCTTCTTTGTTGAATGTTCAGTCAAGGACTTAGTATTATTGAAGAAAAAGTAGTGGAGGAAAACAAGTGCAGGTAACCACTTACAACTTCTCGAGGACTTAGTATAATAGTACAACTGGTTGGTATGATTTCTTCGTCTTGTTCATCGTCGAATGCTCAGACAAGGACTTAGTATCGTACAGTCATACAGCTGGTATATATATGTATCAGCATGCGTGCAAGAGTGTGTGCGTGCGTGCGTGCGTGTGTGTGTATGTGTGTGTGCATGTTTGTGTGTGTGTGTGTGCGTGTGTGCGTGCGTGCGTGTTTGTGTGTGTGTGTGTGTGCATGTTTGTGTGTGTGTGTGTGTGTGTGTGTGTATGTGTGTGTGTGTGTGCGCGTGTGCATGAGTGCATGCATGTGTGTGAATGTGTGTGTGTGTGTGTGCGTGCATGCTTGCGCGCGTGTATGCATGTGTGCATGCATGTGTGCGTGCGTATGTGCATGCACGCATGCGTGTGTGTGCGTGTGTGTGAACAACTAGATATACGCATGAGTCTGTTTACGTAAGTTTAGTCAGCTCCAGTGCCTGTGCATCCTAGAATGTGCAACACTGAGACAAAGCCAGCGGCATACATATGCCCCACACAGCCCACAAATCCAACATCACCCAGTCAAGAGTGCTAAACTTAGCGCATCCTTTCCTTTTACCTAGTCAAAGTGTGGTCAGTTCCTGCTATAACTAACACCAGCTGGCCCCAAACTAAGCTGGGAAGGGATGGATTAATTAGCAGCTGAGAGGAGCTGAAAGTGGGGGAAACTGACAGCTGTGCCCAAGAGATTGATTGATTGATTGATTGATTGATTGATTGATTGATTGATTGATTGATTGATTGATTGATTGATTTGATTGATTTCTTCTTTTACATCGAGGATAATGAAATAAGCACTCTTGTGCTTTTTTACATCCAGTCCCTGTGTGTCATCATGGCTTGGCTTCGCGAACGAAGATTAAGGGCACTGTCCACGTCTGGTGCAGGCTCGCTGGTGGATGTTCAGTCCAATGCGTGACAAACAAACCCGGCTGCAGCGGCTGCAGGGGAAAGTCGATTCTGGGGTTGATGTAGAGGGGGCGCGGTTCTTCCTCCTCATTCGCCTCTCCTCAAGGGCCGCTCTGCGATTGTCCTCAAAGGAGGAGACCGACTGATGCACAGTGTGTCGCCAGGCCTGCCAGTCAGCAGCAAGGACTGACCACTGGTTATGGTCTATGAGGCAGGCTGACATAGATTTCTTCAGAGAGTCTTTAAATCTCTTCTTTGGTGCACCTCTGTAGCGGTGTCCGGTGGAAAGTTCACCGTAGAGAACCATCTTCGGTAGGCGATGGTCCTCCATTCTAGAGACATGCCCTGCCCAGCGTAGCTGCGTTTTCAGCAACATGGCCTCAATGCTGGTGATCCCTGCTTGCTCCAGCACCTCAGCATTCGTGGTGAAGTCGCTCCAGTGGATGTCGAGGATGGAGCGGAGACAGCGTTGGTGGAAGCGTTCCAGAATTCGCAGGTGGTGTCTGTGTGTGACCCATGACTCAGAGCCGTACAGGAGGGTGGTCAGTACCACGGCTCTGTAGACACTGATCTTGGTGTCTTTCTTCAGGTGTTTGTTTTTCCAGACACGGTGGTAGAGTCTGCCAAAAGCACTGTTTGCCTTTGCCAGTCTGTTGTCTACATCTTTATCAATCTTTGCGTCAGAGGAGATTGTGCATCCCAGGTAGGTAAACTGCTGGACTGTCTTCAGTTCTGTCTCACCAATTGTAATGTGAGGTGGGTGGTACGCTACCTGAGGTGCGGGCTGGTAGAGAACCTCTGTCTTCTTCAGGCTGACTTCAAGTCCGAAGAGCTGGGCTGCCTCTGCAAAACAGGATGTTACATGCTGCAGGGCGGTTTCTGTGTGGGCTACAAGGGCAGCATCATCAGCAAAAAGTAGCTCTCGAATTTGTTGCTCCAGGGTTTTGGTGTGGGCCTGAAGACGCCGCAGGTTGAATAGGCTGCCATCTGTGCGGTAGCGTATGAAAACTCCGTCTTCGTCATCAAGATCTTCTGTGGCCCGCTGAAGCATCATGCTGAAGAAGATAGTGAAGAGGGTTGGTGCAAGAACGCAGCCCTGCTTCACCCCGTTTGTGTGTACACAGTTTTGTAAATCTCATCTGTTCCCACCGGCACACAATGGCCTACTCTTACGAAAAGCGAAACAAGATTTAACGTGTGCGCAAGACGTTCTGCGTGCGTTCGCACACGGGGCCTCAGTTTAAAGTCTTATCCGAAGGACTTTTGGGGGAGAGTGGATTCAGCACCGATGTTAACTCCAGAAGAAAAATCTCCTTGACCGGACTCGAACCCCCGGGTGGTCAAATGGCCAGATTAGTAGTACTGAAGAAAATGGGATGGGAAACTCCACCGGCGGCACCACAACCGCAGCAGCAGCAGAGAAGCGGAACAGCGGGGTGGCTACCTACCTCTCCTCTGCTGCCGCCAGGAACTGCTTTGTTCCGTCCAACATGGCCGTCAGTGACACCAGCGCCCCCATGCGGCACTGAAACCAACAAAAGCATGGGTGGTTTTGGGGTCTGTTTTTTTTTTTAGAAAAGCTGGAATTTTTAAAAGTAAGAAACAAGGAAAATGTAATTAACATAGAATGCCTGAAAACAGTGCAAGGGTGGGATCAAGGGTGGAAAAAGGGGTGGCACTGATCGGTACCATTTTAAAACGTAGAAAAAAGAAGCTCCGTCTCTACAGTAGAAATGCACACACACACACACACACACACACACACACACACACACACACACACACACACACACACACACACACACACACAATCTACAGAAAGTATCGAGCAATCTGCAGTTTATTATAGAAAGTGACGATCAAATACTAATCATCTCATTTTCAGCCCAGCCACCCCCCTCCCTCCAACCCCCCAACACACACAAGTCTATGTATAACATTTTTATTCAGGACGACGGGGACAATAGTTGTAAATCCAAATCTAAAACACCCGTCATTTAAATAAAAGTTTGAATTTCTTCTTTCTGTCAAAGGAAGGGAAAATGTATCTGGATAGAATAGATAACAACTGTGTTCTCTATTTGATGTTGTAAGTATCTTTCGAAAAGAATGAGAACATTTTCCTGAACCTAAATCATTTAACACAGGGTACAGAGCAGCACGGGGGTTACAGCATTAGCATCATGGTCTGAGAACAATTCAAATGTGCGGATTTAAGTCATCACGGATTTAAGTCATCACGGATTTTAAGTCATCACGGATTTAAGTCATCACGGAGCAGTCCATTTCATCCCCAACACAAAAAAAACACTCATGTGCCACCACTGCTACACACACACACACACACTAACACACTAACACACACACACACACACTAACACACACACACACACTAACACACACACACACACACACACACACACACACACACACACACACACACACAGTGACACACGCCACCCCCCCACACTACACACACATACACCCTTCCACCCCCCCCCCCAACTCCCTCCCCCACCCCCCTACACACAAACGCCCCCCCCCCCCCTCACCCCCACCTCAACCACACACACACACACACCTACCTTTCCACCCCTTTAACCTACCTACAGGTACAAAAAAAAAAAAAAAAAAAAAAAAAAAAAGCGGCACCTTGGGAGAAGGGTCCTTGAGGATGGCGGTGAAGAGACTCTGCACCTGTGGAGAGTTGGCCGAGGACACAGAGTCCGGGATGAAGAACGGCCAGTAGCCAAACAGGAACCGCTTGTCCACCAGCTGCCACAACAAGGAAGGAAGAAAGAAGAAGTTGAAGAATCACCATGACGTCACATTACATAATGAACAGAACAGCTTGCTTATCTTAACCCTCTCAGTCCCGAACCAGGATTTGCCAGGATTGAATAAGTGCTCCCCCCCCCCCCCCCTCCCTGAATCCTGAACCGGGATTTGCTGGGATTTACACACAGTAGATTTCCATCAGGCTGTGACTATCACTAATTGCTACCACATGCCAAAGCTCTATCAGGCCAGAGGTACAAATCCTGCTGAGAATCTGGAAGTAATTATAGCTGCTGGTATGTACTTAGAAGGAGGAAAAGGCGAGCGAGCACGTGTGCCTGACCTGATTTTGTGACAGAATGTGAAATTTATGGGCAGTTTGTGTTCAGAGAATCCGAATGCAAGAGGGTTAAATAAATAGTTGTCTAGATTTTTTTTTTTAATCACTGCAAAACACATTTCCTTTGATAGAGGACAATAAAAGTGTTGAATTGCACACATTAAAACCCGTTTCACTTCTCGGAAGAATAGGCCATTGTGTGCTGGTGGGAACGGATGACAGAATTGACAAAAACTGTATACACACGGGTACTGGATATAAAAAACTCTGGACTCTGTTACCTTGCAGACGCCTGCCAGACAGTTGAAGGCAGCGATCCTCACTTTGCTGTTGTGGAAGTAACTCCGGTCCCCCGCTGTCTGCCCCGTCTCCGCGTCAGAAAACTCCGAATCCGAACTCGTCCACTTCGCCCAGGACGGCTGAAGCACAGATTCGAACCCTGACACTGAACGTGCCCCTCCTAGGCATCTCATGGATTGTTCCACATCTTCAGTCACACTCTCCGCGTTGGAGGCTTGTTCTGGTGGCCCACTTTTCTTTTTGCGCGTTTTCTTGTTCTTGGTTTTGGAGGTTGGGGCGGAGTGATCTGTCCTTGGTGGGGGGGTGGGGTGGGGGGTGACCCCTGGTGGGGGTTTGATGTCGTAACCGGAGGCAATCGTTGGAAACAGTTCTGGAGGGATGGTGACTGGCTCTCCCAGCCCGTGGAAAATGTAGCCCTGAGGGCATAATATGGAAATATGGAACACATGATGCAATGTAACGTACAGTAATAACACATGGAAAATGTAGCCCTGGTGACACGATATACAGCACATGATGTAACATAACATACAGTAATAACACATGGAAAATGTAACCCTGGTGACACAATATACAGCACATGATGTAACATAACATACAGTAATAACAGGTGGAAAAAAACAACCCTAAAAACAAAATATAGAGTAAATGATGTAGTAAAGTGTTTGTGGAAAAAAAAAAAAGGCAGAGGAATAGGCCAAGGAGGCAGAAAATGGTCAAAAAAGAGGTGACAGGAAGAAAGGGAAGAAGAAAGAAACAAAGAGAGGGAATTCCTAGCCCAGGATTTCCAAAGGTTAAGATGCTATTTATACCTACAGATCCCTGGTATCTCAACCGGGGAACACTGAGGTTTGAAAATGATGATGATTCATGAGTGAATGAGGTATGACAATGATGGTGATTTATGGGTGAATGAGGTCTGACAATGATGATGAATCATGGATGAATGAGGTATGACAATGATGATTCATGGATGAATGAGGTATGAATGAGGTATGACAATGATGGTGATTCATGGGTGAATGAGGTATGAATGAGGTATGACAATGATGGTGATTCATGGATGAATGAGGTATGACAATGATGGTGATTCATAGGTGGGATAATCAGGTGTAACAATAATGGTGATTCAATGGTGATGATAATAAGGTATGACAATGATGGTGATTCATGGGCGAGATAATGAGGTGTGACAATTATGGTGATTCATGGGTGAATGAGGTTTGACAATGATGATGATTCATGGGTGAATGAGGTATGACAATGATGGTGATTTATGGTGATGATAAGGAGGTATGACAATGACAATGATTCATTGGTAATGATGAGGTATGACAATGATGGTGATTTCTGGGCGAATGATAATGAGGTTTGACATGGGCGGTGATTTCAATGCCATGTCCATGGATGATGACAATGATGGTGATTTCTTGGTCAATGAGGTATGACAATGACCATGATTCATTGGTGATGATAATGAGGTATGATAATGATGAGAATCCAGATTCATTGGTGATAATGAGGTAAGACAAGGATGATGATTCATCGGTGATGATGAGGTATGACAATGATGATGATTCATTGATGATAATGAGGTATGACAATGATGATAATTTATGGGTGATGATAATGAGGTGTGACAATGATTCATTGGTGATAATGAGGTATGACAATGACAATTCATTGGTGATTAAACGAGTTATTACAATGATGATTCATGGGTGATGATAATTAGGTATGACAATGATGATGATTCATTGGTGATGATAACGAGGTATGACAATGATGATGATTCATGGGTGATGATAATGAGGTATGAGAAGGACCATGATTCATTGGTGATGATAATAATGTGACAATGATGATGATTCATTGGTGATGATAATGAGGTGTGACAGTGATGATTCATTGATGATGAGGTATGACAATGATTCATTGGTGATGATAATAAGGTGTGACAATGACG
>JASPKP010005828.1:7500-15195 GCA_030674155.1 Stramonita haemastoma | reverse complement strand
AGAAAGAAGAAGAAAAAAAATTGCAAAGAAGAAAAGAAGAAGAATTGCGAAGAAGAAGAAGAAGAAGAAGAATTGCGAAAAGAAGAAGAATTGCGAAGAAGAAGAAGAAGAAGAATTGCGAAGAAGAAGAAGAAGAAGAAGAAGAAGAAGAAGAAGAAGAAGAAGAAGAAGAAGAAGAAGAAGAAGAAGAAGAAGAAGAAGAAGAAGAAGAAGAATTGCGAAGAAGAAGAAGAATTGCGAAGAAGAAGAAGAAGAAGAATTGCGAAGAAGAAGAAGAAGAAGAAGAAGAATTGCGAAGAAGAAGAAGAATTGCGAAGAAGAAGAAGAATTGCGAAAAGAAGAAGAATTGCGAAGAAGAAGAAGAAGAAGAAGAAGAAGAAGAAAGAAAGAAGAAGAAGAAGAAGAAGAAGAAGAAGAAGAAGAAGAAGAAGAAGAAGAAGAATTGCGAAAAAGAATTGCGAAGAAAATTGCGAAGAAGAAGAAGAAGAAGAAGAAGAAGAAGAAGAGAAGAAGAAGAAGAAGAAGAAGAAGAAGAAGAAGAAAGAGAGAAGAAGAAGAAGAAGAAGAATTGCGAAGAGAAGAATTGCGAAGAAGAATTGCGAAGAGAAGAAGAAGAAGAAGAAAAGAAGAAGAAGAAGAAGAAGAAGAAGAAGAAGAAGAAGAAGAAGAAGAAGAGAAAGAAGAGAAAAGAAGAAGAAGAAGAAGAAGAAGAAGAGAAGAAGAAGAAGAAGAAGAAGCTAACAGTAACAATAACAACACTAATGATGATTCTACTATTAGTGATAGTCTTTAAAGTACGATGGTAATAAGGACACTGAGAAGGTCCACCCAAACATTCGTTGCAGTACTGCTAGGAAGCGAAACCTCATCGAGACTAAACGAGTTAAGCTGATTATGATCACACCAGCTATTCACCAGCTAATCGCACCACACGATACCCTTTAGCCCTCTGGCCAACAGTGGTGATTATACCACAAGAATGATAAGATGAGGGGTGTATGTACTCTGTACTTTACACTACATCACTAAAACCTACGCTACACTACATCACTAAAACCTACACTTCACAACACCACTAAACCCTACAATATACTACACACCACTAAACCCTATAATACACAACACCACTAAACCCTATGATACACAACACCACTACACCCTATAATACACTACACCACTAAAACCTACATACACTACATCACTAAAGCCTGCACTACACAACACTACTAAAACTTACACAACATACACTACATTACTAAAACTTACACAACATACACTATGTCACTAAGACCTACACTACATACACAACATACATTACATCACTAAAACCTACACAACACTACACCTCTCAAACCTACGCTACATACACTACATCACTAAAATCTACACTACATCACTAAAATCTACATACACTACACCACTAAACCCTACATACACTACACCACTAAAACCTACATACACTACACCACTAAAACCTACACTACACCACTAAAACCTACACTACACTACACCACTAAAACCTACATACACTACATCACTAAAATCTACACTACACCACTAAAACCTACACTACACTACACCACTAAAACCTACACTACATACACTACATCACTAAAACCTACACTACACTACATCACTAAAACCTACATACACTACATCACTAAAATATACACTACACCACTAAAACCTACACTACACCATTAAAACCTACACCACACCACTAAAACCTACACTACACATTAAAACCTACACCACACCACTCAAACCTACACTACACTACATCACTAAAACCTACATACACCACATCACTAAAACCTACATACACTACATCACTAAAACCTACATACACTACACCACTAAAACCTACACTACACTACATCACTAAAACCTACACTACACTACATCACTAAAACCTACATACACTACATCACTAAAACCTACGTACACTACATCACTAAAACCTACACTACACAACACCACTAAAACTTGCACAACATGCACTACATCACTAAAACCTACACTATATACACTACCTACATTGCATTATTAAAACCTATACACAACACTACACCACTAAAATCTACGCTACATACACTACATCACTAACATCTACACTACATATACTACATACACTACATCACTAAAATCTACATACACAATATCACTAAAATCTACATACACAACATCACTAAAACATACACTACACAACATCACTAAAACCTACACTACACAACCTCACTAAAACCTACACTACACAACCTCACTAAAACCTACACTGCATCACTACAACCTTCTAAACACTACATCACTAGACATGCAAACATAATTTAACAGCAAAAGAAAAAAAGCGGATTTTTTACTTGAAAACACTACCTATATAAAAATAAGGATAAAAATCGAAACACATCAAATAAAAATCTGTCTGGCATTTTCTACTTTTTTTTCCTTTTAACCAAACCCCGAAAAGCAAGCAGACATCAGACTCTTTGATGTATTGGTGACAGGTGGTAATAACGTTTGCCTATTCGTGCATGACGTGTGAGTGACAGGGTTACTGAGGTGTGAAAGGAGATGGAAGTGCATTCCCTATAGGAGCAATCCAGTCTGGCTGGACAAGGAGAGCAGAAAACCTGGTCAAGGAGGGAGGACCATCAATCATCTCCTCCTCCACCACCACCACCACCACCACCACCACCACCACCACCACCACCACCACCACCACCACCACCACCACCACCACCACCACCATCAGCAGCAGCATCAGCAGCATCAGGATTGATTCCTCATCCCAGTAGTGCTACCTTTTTTTTTTTTTACCCTGCTTTGGTGAATACTGTTTCAATATAGTGATGTTTTTTTTACATATAAACGCGAAGACCTAGACAGACACAGAGACACAGATAATCATATGAAAATTACACACGCGCGCGTGCACCCACACACAAACACACATGCATGTACGCACACACACACATACATACACACACACACACTTACGCAAATGCACACACACACGCACATACGCACACACAAAAACACACATACACACCCACATACACACAAACACACGCACACACACACGCGCGCGCGCGTGCGCGCACGCACGCATTGGGGTGGGGGGTGGGGGTTCTAGAAAACTGGTAGCATTTTCTCTGCAATAAAAATAATTACAAAAGGTTTCCTTAGCGAATATATAGATGAGGGTTGAGAGAGAGAGAGAGAGAGAGAGAGAGAGAGAGAGAGAGAGAGAGAGAGGACAGACAGACAGACAGACAGACAGACAGACAGACAGACAGACAGACAGACAGACAGACAGACAGACAGACAGACAGACAGACAGACAGACAGACAGACAGACAGAGACAGAGACAGAGAGACAAACAGAAACAGAGAGAGAGACAGAGAAAGATACAGAGACAGAGGGATAGAGGGACAGAGACAGAGAGACAGAGATAGAGACAGACAAAAAAGAAGAGTAAGGAGATGAAGGAGAAGGGAGGTGGGGTGTACAGAGAAATTGGAGAGACAACAGAAAGACAGACAGAAAGACAGACAGACAGACAGACAGACAGACAGACAGACAGACAGACAGACAGACAGAAGAAAGAGAGAGACAGACATAGACACAGAAGAAGGCAAAAAAAGATAGACTAAACACAAACACAAAAAACAAGAAAGAAAAAGACTTTACAAAATCAACTCTCACAAAACCATAACATTAAGAAAAATTTTTAAGCAAAAAAAAAAAGAAAAAAAAAGGGAAAAGCACAAACTGAAAATCCCATCATTAACTGATAGTACGTTCACACCGTAAAAGTACTAAAAAAAAAAAAACACACAAAAAAACCTACTATACAAAGAGAGTGCTATCTGTCTATGCAGTAGTTAACTCAGTGCCAGAGCTAGAGAGAGGAATGGAAGAGGAAGGATGAGGATGAAAGCTGCGGTGTGAAGGTAGAGATTGAAGGTGGAGGAGGGGTGGGGGAGGGAGAGTGAGGATGGAAGGAATAAGATAAGAGGTTCACGGAGAAAAATCGTTGGAAGGACGTTGTGATGGTCACTACTGCGAGTGCGTGACTCACTCAGTCTGGTTCCGCGACTGAGCTAATACTGTAGTTAGTAGGTGGTGTCCTGTGTATGTTAGGCTAGCTCAGAACAGGCACCTCTAGCACTGAACACCATACACCAAAGTGACCCAGCAGCAGTGCAGGGCCTCTCTGGCTGGTGGCCCCATGACGGCCTGATATTGATGAGCTCCTTGTGGACTCCTAACCCTGGGGATGAAACATAACAAAACTGGGTGTGGCTGTGGCTGTGGCGGGGACGTTTATTTATATACTTGTTTGTTTGTTTATTTATTTATTTATTTATTTATTTATTTATCTATTTATATCGAAGATAATGGAATAAGCACTCATGTGCTTTTTTTTACATCCAGTCCCCGTGTGTGTGCAGCTTTGTAAATCTTTAAATCTTGAAAGATTTAAATGAACAGCCCTGGAACGGCAGAGCGGAGACGTTGCAGAGGATGAGGCAGCAAAAAATGAATTAATAAATAAATAAATAACCGACTACCACCAACACGTGAACGCCTACTGCCTTCAGACGGGAAGTTGGACACCATTTAAAAGGGATTTAAAGAGCTTACAAACAGGAAATCTGGGAGTTTTCTGAAGATACTGAATGACATATGTGAACATACCTAGTTTTTTTGTGATAGCGCTTTCTTTGAGAAATAAAAAATATCTATAATCAATGATAAAAAAAGAATACATCTAGTAATGAAACAGGAACCCTGGTAACATTGTTCTGTGTCAGATATGAAAAAAAGATTGTCTTAGATGGAATGTGAAGATAAGGAGTTAAAGAGAGAGAGAGAGACAGAGAGAAATAGAGAGAGAGGGGGGTAAGAGAGAGAGAGGGGGAGGGGGGGAGAGAGAGAGGGAGGGAGAGAGAGAGAGGGAGGGAGAGACAGAGAGGGAGGGAGAGAGAGAGAGAAAAATGGAGAGAACAATAGAGAGAGAGGAAGATATATAAATCCATCATTATATATATATATCTATATATCTATCTATCTATCTATCTCTCTCTCTCTCTCTCTCTCTCTCTCTCTCCTCTCTCTCTCTCTCTCTCTCTATATATATATATATATATATATATATATATATCTAAAGAGAGAGCAGAGGAGGGAGAGACATACAGAGACAGGCAGACAGAGAATCAGAAAGAAAGAAAGAAAGAAAGAAAGAAAGAAAGAAAAGAAAGAAAGAAAGACAGACAGACAGACAGACAGACAGACAGACAGACAGACAGACAGACAGATAGACAGACAGACAGACAGAGGTAAAGACACGAAGCGACAGAGAGAAAAAAGAGACGAAGAAAGATTGAAAAACAGAAAAGAACAGAAGGAGACAAAAAGACAGAGGCGAAGAGAGAAAAGAAATCACAAAAAATATGTCATCTAACTACCTAAAACTAGTACATAATGCAACATGGTAATCCAAAAGAAAAGAAAACAGCAAAAACTGAAAGGCCTCAACAAAAGCAAACTCATAATACATTCACCACCGTTATTAATGTAAAACAGCAAACACATTTCAAATTTCAAATTTCAAATTCTTTATTTCCTGTCATCCCTTTAGAGGGATATTGAGGATTTTACATAACAGCACCAAACAAAATCATAACTGAACAACATACATGCACCATATTTGAACAAGTACTATAGAAAAAAAAAAAAGTCTGTTTACACATATCAAACTCACAAAGTTTACATGGTATCTCTGATAATACCAATCATTTCAACAACATTAAGCATAGACTTCTCATTTGGTGAAGAAAAGAGTTTGCTCATACTTCAAAGTGACAAACAAAGAAAGGTAAACAACAACAAAAAAACACCCGAAAATTCTATTACAACCTGAAAATTCTATTACAACCTGAAAATTCTATTACAACCTGAAAATTCTATTACAACCTGAAAATACGTTAACACTGTAAAAGCACCCCTCCCCAAACATCCCCACCCCCACCCCTCCAAATAAAAACATTACAACACTGTTAGAAGAGTGTTGTTTATACAATAGAGGCTTCTGTGCCAAAGAGACAGGAATGGAAACAAAGACGCGGGGGGGGGGGGGGGGGGGGGGGGGGGGGGGGGGGGGGGGAGGAATGAAAAACATGGGGTGAGAAGATAGAAGTGGAGGTGGGGGATGGGAGAGAATAATTATGATTGCCATCATCACCAGTGAGACTTCCCATTGAGTCAGGAAATTCGACAATGTTTAAAAGAGATGGAGAGGGCTTTGTAAACAGGAAGTGTGGCCGCCTCGCTCATTATTCTGTATTATTACAGAACAGAGAAACCTGCATGTGTGTGTGCGTGCATGCACTCAGCACAGACACACGGACACTCGCGCGAAAACACACACAGACACAGACACACAGACACACAGACACACACACGCACACACACATACACACACTCACGTATAGGTAGTTCCTTTTGCCATGCAGTCCTTTTAAACTATACATGGCTAAACACATACACACACACACTTACACACACACACACACACACACACACACACACACACACACACACACACACACACACACACACACACACACACACACACACACACACACACGCACGCACACACACATACACACACAGACACACACACAGACACACACACACACACACACACACACACACACACACACACACACACACACACACACACACACACACACACCACACACACGTGCTGGTTGAAAGAGACACACAGACAGACAGAGACAGAGACAGACAGACAAGACTAACAGACAAGACAGATAGACAGAGAACCAAAACAAAAATGTGATTTGTTGATTCTGATTAATATCATTTCCTTCAGGTTTCACTGTCTCTCACTACAATAATCTGGACGACAACAACAACAATAAGAACAACAGAGATAACAACAAAACCCAGCACAAAGACAACCTTCCTTAATTCTTTCTTCTTTTTTTTTATACCCATGGAGACGATCAGAGTGGCGCTATTGAACTTTACGTCACGTCACCAAACCAAATTGACCCTCTGTCAAGTGTGTGTGTGTGTGTGTGTGTGTGTGTGTGTGTGTGTGTGTGTGTGTGTGTGTGTGTGTGTGTGTGTGTGTGTGTGTGTGTGTGTGTTTTGCTTTGTATTTTTTTAATGCGATAATGTGAGTGATAATGTGCGTATATGTGTAAGCGTGTGTGCCTTCGATTTAACGTCTATCCAGTAAAAAGTGATTTTAGACAGTTTTAAGCGCGCGCGCGAGCGCGTGTGTGTGTTGTTGTTGTTGTTGCTGTTGTCTTCCATTTTACGTCTTTCACTTCAAGTGATATTAGACGAAGAAAAAGAAAAAAAAGATCTTATTCAAAGTATGTGTGAACCCCCGCCTCCCTTAAAAAAATGTGTATTAGTGTATATGTGTGTATGTATGTGTGTCTGTGTGTGCACACGCACAGGCTTGTGCGTACGTGCTTGCGTGTGTAAGATTGGAGAATGAGTCAAGGAACCTGAAAAGAGAGAGAGAGAGAGAGAGAGAGAGAGAGAGAGAGAGAGAGAGAGAGAGAGAGAGAGAGAGAGAGAGAGAGAGAGAGAGAGAGAGAGAGAGAGAGAGAGAGAGAGAGAGAGAGAGAGAGAGAGAGAGAATGAATGAA
>JASPKP010005827.1:10000-15195 GCA_030674155.1 Stramonita haemastoma | reverse complement strand
ACCCATACACACCAACAAAACACACACACCCCACACCCACCCACACACACCCACCAAACAACACAAAACCACACACACCCCAACCACCCAAACACACACCACACACACACACACCACACCACAAACCACACAACTACACAAAAATTTTACGCACCCACGCACACCCCCCACACACAACACAACACACACACACACACACACACCAACACACAACACACCACACCACACACAACACCACATAAAACCCACAATTACACACACCAAGATCTTTGCTTTATCCTCAAAAAAAAGTCTAAATCATCCCCCATCTTTTTTAAAGGCACAAGTTTTTGGCGGGCGTTAGTGGAAAAAAAAGGTGTCTTTGACTTCATCATCTCCTCTGATTTTGTACTTGCTTTGAGAAAAAACAAAAACTCCTGAAAGAAATCTTCCAAAGGCGGGGGATGAAATGAGTTAAACTAGCTAGAATGAAAGGTTGTATGAGGTGTTTGTTTATTTTAGGGTTGGGGGTGTGTGAGTTAAAGGGTGTGTGTGTGAGTGTTTGTGTTTGTGTTTGTGTTTGTGTGTGTGGTGTTGTGTTGTGTTGTGTTGTGTTGTGTTGTGTTGTGTTGTGTTGTGTTGTGTTGTGTGTGTGTTTTGTGTGTGTGTGTGTGTGTGTTTGTGTGTGTGTGTGTGTGTGGTGTGTGTGTGTTGTGGTGTGTGTGTGTGTGTTTGTGTGTGTGTGTGTGTGTGTGTGTGTGTGTTCGTTCATTCTTGTATTTAACGTCTGTTCTCTATAAGTGATATTAAAGTGATATCAAGTGATATAAGTGTGTGTGTGTGTGTGTGTGTGTGTTGTGTGTGTGTCTGTCTGTCTTTCTTACTATCTGCTTGTGTTTCTGTGTGTGTTTGCGCACACACGCACAAGCACTCGCCCACTCACTTAGACATGTATAACTCTCATTTCTTCACCACTCATCACTCAAAGACAATGAGCAGAGCAAACACATAACTATACAGCTATGACAAGCACAACCATAACTCACATCATACTCATAAATACTCCCACATCTCTCCCTCCCCTCACCCCCCTCCATCCCGCCCACCTCTCATAAACAAAACATAGACGTGAAGCAGATAGGGTGGAGGTGGGAGGGGGGAGAGAGAGGAAGAGGAAGGTCTTACAAATAATAGCAAACACAATCAACAACATCTAAATCAGTCAACATGAATCCAAAAACGCCATAACGCAATGTGGAACGTACAAGGTTTTGTCGTCTTCATAAACACTTTCCATGCTTGTAGGTGAATGTTGAAAAGGTATAGATAGGGTAAAGGTGTTTCCATAACCTATGAGGTCGTCGGAGAGCGAGGCATCAGAGACCTTAGCTTCTCTAGGAAGCCAGCATGATATTGAGGGCGGCACCCATCTCCTCTCCCCCGCTGTTTTTATCTTCCCTGACCCTAAAGATAGCAGGTACCCATTTTACAGCTGGGTGAACTGGGGGACTGTACTGAAGCCAAGGTGCACAGAGGTCACACATCTACACTCGATGCTGCTTAACCTTAGCTTGGGGAAAGTGAGCGCTCTGATTATTGAGTTATCCCGTCCCCTAATTGCTTAAAGTCACTAAAATACCCACAAAATAAACTGTTTACGTAATCGTCCTGTGGGGTGAATGGAGAGATACCTCATGGGTGGTCAACTGTAGGATAGTGGGTGATGTACATGGTGCAGGTGTTGTGGGGTGGTGAGTGGTGGGATAGTGGATGTGTGTGGGTGTTTTTAAAGGTAGGATATAAATTGTAGTGAATAACAGAGTGGGTGGGATGATCAGGGATTAGATAGTGGATGGGTTTTTTTTTCTTTACGTTCCTCAACTAGAACTCCAGTGTTCACTAATGGTGAGATTTTGCGTATGCGACCACACCACTACCACCACCACCATCACCATTTACGTAACTGCATTCTGAGTTTGAGGATGTGGTGGGTTGTATAAAAGGAGTTCTGATGTAGAATTTTTACATGTCAAAACAATGATATTGGGATTTTATATGACATGAGGAGAAAGAAGGACTCTTCTACCATTTTTTTCAAAAGGTGTGTAACTTTGTGCATAATATTGCAATCGAGCTTTGCTACAGTTATTTCTTGACATGATTGCAAAGATTTGACGGAGTTCTTTGTAAAGGCATCATTGTGGATCAGCTGTCCAGACCAGTGGAGGAGGCTGGTTGCAGAATCTTCAGTTGTGCCCCCCCGGTCCACGGGACTACGTGACGGGTGAAAGCGAAGAAGTCACCTAACAACACACGCCTCTAAAAACCAAGAAGTAGCTGGGTTTGATCTTACTGCTGTGGGTTCTTTTACACGCACTTGTTACACGTGGGACCTCACTTTGTTGCTTCATCCCAAAGACTAAACACCCAAATCACCACTCACTGTCTAGTGGATAGGAAAAAAAAAGTTTCAGGCCCAAACAGGGATCAAACCCAGACGTGTTTTGCTTTGGTTTAAATAGTTTTTATATAGAATTTTGAACAAACATTGAAAATAACAGCATTTAAGAATCATAGCAACGACAAGCTTGTAGCTTATAGCGTGCTCAATTCAACAATGGAAATTAACATGAAAATGACGGCTGTTGAGCTGCAATGTGTGCAAACCACCAACAACAACAACAACAAAAACAAAAAAACATCAATTGCAATCTTTGCTAGAAAAAAGAAAGTGTTATCATTTATTTATTCTTTTATTCTTTATATCGAGGATAACAGATAAGCAATCATGTGCTTTTTTCATCCGGTCCCCGTGTGTATGCAGTTTTGTAAATATTGTCATCTGTTCCCACCGGCACACGATGGCCTACTCTTACGAAAAGCGGAACAGGATTTAACGTGTACTTTCTAGGCTTTCTTTCTCTAGACCACTAATCCCCACCCTAGTAGGACAGGGGAGTGTGGGAGGGAGTAGACAAGAATGGGAGTGGAAAGGGAAGGTAAGGGGAGGGGGGTAGGGCAGGAAGGGAGGGGGGAGGGTGAGGGAGGGGGGGGGGGTAGGAACCCAGGTGCATCATCAGCAGAATCAAGGACGTTGGGATCAGCCAACATCTATCCAAAGCACGCCCAGGCAGGCCTGTCTAACACAGTGAGTCTTTTCTTTGTCTTCATTCAACATCACTTCCCACACTCGCTTGAGGCACCCTCTTAAATCAACAACATAACAGCCCCGAAATAACCATCTGAGCATAACAAAGTCTGTTGAGAGAGAGAATGAGGTAACTGATGAAAGTGTAGGAGAGAGAGATGAGGGGATAGAGAATGTTTGTTTTTTTTTAAACCTTCTGCGCTTCATCATACCAGTTTATTAAAGAGTAGTATTCTTTAGGGTACAGCATGAGAGAATATAGCAGTTTTCTCAGTTTTGTGATGGTTGTGTACCAATGCCTGAGTCTCAGTCAAAGTTGTTTTTGTGTTCATTCAGTGATGCTGTCTATCCAATTCTTTTTCTGTCTGCCTCTTGTCTGCGCCTCTTTTGGACTGTGTTTTGCAAGGTGACTTTTTTTTTTTTAATTTGTCAGACCTTGTAAGGTAACTACAATCTTTAAGGGTTTTTTTTTCTATTCTTGTTGATTGTAAGGAGATGTTCATAGGGGTCTGTGGCCAGTCTGATGATGTTACTCAATGTTCCTTAACATAATCTTCACCTTCACCTGTCCCGCAGTCCTGTGGACCGTGGGGGCACAACTGAAGATTTTGCAACCAGCTTCCTACACTCCCCACTGTCCTCCGCCCTCCGTAGTAGGTTGTTCCACCCAAGGCTTTTCCACTCTCTGATGTTATCTTCCCATCGTTTCCTCTGTCTGCCTCTTCGTCTCCCTCCCCTTACTGTTCCCTGTAAGACTGTCTTGGCCAGTCCAGATGATCGTGTGACGTGCCCGTACCACTTTAGCTAGCGTTTTTTCACTGTAGTTAATTTTTTTTAATTCTTTTATATATCGAGGATAATGGAATAAGCACTCATGTGCTTTTTTTTTTACATCCAGTCCCCGTGTGTATGCATTTTTGTGAATGTCATCTGTCATAATCAGACAGTAACAAAACAATATTGCCACAAAAGAGAGACAGGAGACAGAAGGAAAGTAAAGGAAAATAAAAAGAGAGAAAAGATCAGAAAAAATAATAGATGGAAAAACGTATGAAAAGGGGCATAGCAGAAGAGTATCTTTTTTTTCAAAAGAGGACAGTTCAACACAGCAAAAAAAATGAAAGATCACATGTATACCAAAAGCAGCGGGGCCTCATCTTGTTTTTGTAGAGAAAGAGAAAGCATTTGATAAGAATACATTATGGGGAAAAAAAACAAGACAAAATGTTTACTAATACAACCTGACAACACTGCAACAATGCGTATTAATGGCATTGTAAGGATCTCAAGTGGACAATGCAACTGTTTTGTACTGACCCCCCCCCCCTCCCCCACCTCTCCAGGTAAGACAGGGCCACGTGCTGTCACACCTACTGTTTACTGAATGCATAAACAAAACATCAAAGATGCTGGCTCCTGATCCAGACACTGTGAAGGAAGTGATATTTACTGATGATCAAAACATCTGCAATATGAAAACAGGAAACAGCTGTAAAGACATACAGACAGTGTCAATGACAGCTTTGAAAGCTGTGGACATGAAAACCAGCACTGGAAGACAGAAACCCTGTCAGAAGGGTATCTATCTATCTATCTATCTATCTATCTATCTATCTATCTATCTATCTATCTATCTATCTATCTATCTATCTATCTATCTATCTATCTGTCTGTCTGTCTGTCTGTCTGTCTGTCTGTCTGTCTGTCTGTCTGTCTGTCTGTCTGTCTGTCTGTCTGTCTGTCTGTCTGTCTATCTATCTATCTATCTATCTATCTATCTATCTATCTATCTATCTATCTATCTATCTATCTATCTATCTATCTCTCTATCTATCTATCTATCTATCTATCTATCTATCTATCTATCTATCTATCTATCTATCTATCTATCTATCTATCTATCCATCCATCTATCCATCTATCCATCTATCTATCCCTTAGTCTGGCGACCGTGGGGGCATCCATGAAGACTTGACAACCAGTTCCCTCCATTCCTCTCTCTGTTCTGCCTTTCTCAGGGTTTTGTTGAGTTCTAGGCCTGTCCATTCACTGATGCTGTCCTTCCATC
>JASPKP010005826.1:12500-15196 GCA_030674155.1 Stramonita haemastoma | reverse complement strand
CAATTCAATCAAACAACAATTTGTGGCTTTTTTTCAACCGGCTTTTGATTTTCAGATTCGCTGGGCGATTTTCGAGCTAAAATAAAAAGTTGGACATTAGTTTTCATCCAACTCAGTTTTTGGATTTCAAGGTCTTTGCGATATTTAATGAAAGATTAATTTTGTGGTTGTGACTGTAGGTAGGCCTGTACTATCGACATCCCAGCACACTGGTGTTGAACACCTTAGAGACTTGCCGGGTTAGCGAATTGTTCGCTGCTTATAGGCTTATTAGAATCTGCCAGAGCTTACAACACTCGATTGGTACTTGAGTGTATGAGTGCGTGTGTGTGTGGTCGACTAGCCCAGACCTGTTGTTCCCTGTGGCTATTCTTTCCCTGTTGTCAACCTAGGCTATTGTGGCTGTTCGTTTTACATGGCAATGGCGCCTTTTGTCTGGTGGGGTACTTGGCTCCTTGCCATTGGTAATAAAATTCCTTCGCACAAGAGAAAAGGGGACCTAGCACTAGGCTACAATAGCCTAGCTTGAAAGTTGGGTCTGAACTGTTGCAGGCCTGGTAGTGAGAGGTGGTGTTACCATGGCGAGGTAAAAAAGCGTGAAGGTCTTCAATAGCTTTCTGAACTTTCTTTGTCTTTTTTTTGTTTGTTTTGCTTTTGCTTTGTGTCTACAGCTGGGTTAGCCTAGGCCGTTTCGCTTGAAACCACATAAGGAAATCCATTAGGCGTAGCCAAGGGTCTTGTTTTGTTCATTGAAAGCTAAAACGTACGTGCCAAGAGGATTTGTTGTTGTGCGTTCCCCAGTTTAACAAATCTCGGGTTGCCGATGGTTCAACAATCTATCTCACTCATCCCACCAAGGATGGCGTGAGGCCGTAAGTAGGTCTACACACTGGATGAGAAGTTAGTCTGAAGGCCAAGACTCTTTCCAAGTAGGCTTACCCCGCCATATTAGTAGCCATTTCTTTGTTGTTGTTGTGATTAAATTAAAAATCCCAGCGGGGTTGTTTGTTGGTTTTATTTAATTAGGGCTTTTTTATTTATTTATTTATTTATTTTTTTTATTATTTATTCTTTTATATCGAGGATAATGGAATAAGCACTCTTGTGCTTTTTTACATCCAGTCCCCGTGTGGTATGCAGTTTTGTAATGTCATCTGTTCCCACCGGCGCACGTTGGCCTACTCTTACGAAAAGCGGAACAGGAGTTAACGTGTGCGCAAGATGAGCTTTCGGCTCGTGCAGCGCGAGTCATTCTCTCTTGTTGCTTCAACAGAATTGTTCTATTTTTGTAGGAAAAAAGTCACAGGAAAAAAAGTCACACAAAAAAGTGACAAAATTGAGCAGGAAAAAAAGTCACAGGAAAGAAGTCACAATCAGGTCAAACAAAGCTAAGTAACATCCAGTTCAAATCAACAACTATTTATTTCATCTGAGCAGGTTATCATAGATTCAAGATAGTAAAAGATTTTAAAACTGCAACAACACACACACACACACACACACACACACACACACACACACCACACACACACCACACACACACACACACACACACTTTTTGTTGTAGAAGAGAGTAGGCCTACACCACACAGCTACCATTGTGACTTTTTTTCCTGTGACTTTTTTTCCGATTACCGCCCGATGCGCTGAAGTGGGAGACCTTCTGACTTTTCTGGCTTCTGTCGACAGTCCCCAAATCGGAGTATTTCCGCTAGGACTTTAATATAATCTCAACAACAACATTGGTTTGATTATAAAAAAAAAAAATCCAAATGGAACCATCCGATTTAGGGACCTCATCATCAACAAATCACAAAAAGCAGCCGTACTCCGACTGCTGAGACTCCGATACAATCAAACAAACCGATCAAACCCGGGCACGTACATGTAATCACAAAAACTTGAGATGATTTTTTCCCTCCTTTGCAGAAGAGTGTAGGTTGCTGTGCTAAGACAGTCCTTAATTAAGTCGGAAATCTCCGCTGGGACCTTAATTCAATCACAACATGTTGTGTTAAGGAAGTCCTTAAGTCAGAAATCTGTGGGTGTGTGGAAATTTATTCAGTCACAACTGCGCAACAACAAAATAAAATCATTATTGTGCTATTATTGTGTGTCATGGCTGAAGACGATCTCTCAACACTGGCTGAGGCAGCTGATTTTTTAATTTTTTTTATATATATTCTTTTATATTCTTTATATCGAGGGTAATGGAATAAGCACTCATGTGGCTTTTTTGACATCCAGTCCCTGTGTGTATGCGGTTTTGTAAATCTTGTCATCTGTTCCCATCGGCACACGATGGCCTACTCTTACGAAAAGCGGAACAGGATTTAATGTGCGTGCAAGATGTTCTGCTTGCGTTCGCACACGGAGCTCGGTTTACAATCGCATCCGAAGGACTTGTATCTTATGGCTGATATCAATAAGTGACAAAATGTTTGGCCTGGGTTTAGGGTCTTGTATATTATATACACGTAACTTTGGCTGAATGTGTATGTAGGGAGTGTATTTGTCATTTTGATTTAATTATTATAATAATAATAATAATAATATAATAATAATAATAATAATAATAATAATAATAATAATAATGGCACTAATGATGATGATGATAATAATGATGATGATAATAATGATGATGATAATCATAGCAACAACAACAATAATACTACTACGTATGATAATATATGGAC
>JASPKP010005826.1:0-2500 GCA_030674155.1 Stramonita haemastoma | reverse complement strand
ACTTCCACAGAACCCTTTTTTCCTTCTCTTTTTTTTTTTTTTAACCTGTTCCTTATAGACACTAAGCCGCCTTTTCACAGTCCCTGAATATGGATATCTCTGCTGGAGTGTTACTACAATCACAACAAGTTTTCAAGTCATTCTTCTTGCTTGCTGACTGGTGTGACATTCTCCATCTTCGAGTGAGAGTGGCTATATGAAAAAAGAAAATCTACACAATGACCTAGACAGGTTCGAGTCCGGTCGAGGAGATTTTTCTCCTGGAGTTAACATCAGTGCTGACTCCACTCACCCTAAAAGTCCTTCGGATGAGACTTTAAACCGAGGCCCCGTGTGCGAACGCACGCAGAACATCTTGTGCACATGTTAAATCCTGTTCCGCTTTTCGTAAGAGTAGGCCATCGTGTGCCGGTGGGAAACAGATGACATTTACAAAAGTGCATACACACGGGGACTGGACGTAAAAAAGCACAAGAGTGCTTATTCCATTATCCTCGATATAAAAGAATAAATCAAATATAAAAGAATAAATCAAATCAAAAAGACAGCCCCCCCCCCCCTCCCCAGCGGATGTGTTGTTCTGCTTTATAAGCTGTGTGCATGTGTTGTTTTGGTGACTAAAAACTACACTATTGCCTCTATTGCATTTAGGGGACACGATAGCTCAGTGGTCAGAGTACTGGCTTTCCCCAAGGTAAGGATAATTAAGCAGCATTGAGCATTGTTACAAGTAAAGTGGATGGGTGACCGTTTGCGCGCCTTGGCTTTCAGTACAGTCCCCCAGTTCACCAGCTGTCAATGGGTACCTGCCCTTTTTAGTTAGGGTCAGGGAAGGTAAAGCAGCGAGGAAGAGGAGATGGGCGCTGCCATCAATATGCTGGCCCTTAGAGAAGCTGAGGTCTGACGCCTCGCTCCCTTACGACCGCCTAGGTTATGGGAACGCCTTTACCTAAAGCAGCTACAGCAAGCCTGCATTGTCTCCCATTGTCTCCCGAATTCTTGCCTTCTCTATCCCCCCCCCCCCCCCCCACCTTCCGATATTAGGGAAAAAATTCCAGAACTGTCATCTGCTACTTAAATTTTAAAAAATCAGTAAAAAGAACTGAACAGAAAGAAAATACAAAAGAAAGCAAACAACTAACTCAAAAACAGACAACGTTTTTCAAAGAAAAAGAAGGAAATTAAAAAAAAAAAGGGGAAAATACAGACAACAATGAACCCTAGGTAAACGAAAGAGAAAAAAAAGCAAACAGAAAATAAAAAAAAACTATTAGGTTGATTAGAAGCATGTAACTTTGTTTGCAATGAACAAGATTGGAAAAAAGGGGGACAGGATTGCTAGTGGTTAGAGCGTTGAGCTCGTTTAAACTGACAGCCCCGTTTCGAGCCACCACCCGTTTCAGGGAAATTTTCCCCTGCAGTTAACTTCGGTACCGACTCCACCCTATTGGAAGTCTTCCGAATGAGACTATTTATTTATTTATTTATTTATTTATGTATTTATTTATTTATTTTAATCTTTTATATCGAGGATAATAGAATCAGCATCATGTGCTTTTTTCATCCAGTCCCCGTGTGTATGCACTTGTGTAAATAAATTATTGTCATCTGTTCCCACCGGCACACAATGGTCTACTCTTACGAAAAGCGGAACAGGATTTAACTTGTGCGCAAGATGTTCTTGCGTGCGTTCGTACACGGGGGCCTCGGTTTACAGTCTCATCGAAAAGACTTTTGGGGAGAGTGGAGTCAGCACTGATGTTTTTACTCCAGGAGAAAAATCCCCTCCACCCGGGGAAAGTAGGTCGGAACGGATGACACACTTTATATTTACAAGAGGCATGCCACGGGGACATGGATGTAAAATAAGCGCTTTGAGTGCTTATTCATGATCCTCCAAATAAAAGAATCTCGATAAATAGAGAAATCAAGATAGAAAGAAATATACAAAGCAAGCATATATATGTATTAGTGAAATTGCAAACACTTAAAAAAAACAAAAAAGAAGAAAGATGGACAACAAACTTGTTGTTTAAACTACAATCATGTGATCTAAAAAAAAAAAGAAGAAAGAAAAGAAAAAAACTGAAAACAAGCCTACTGATTAGATTAGGAGAATTGTTTTAATTTTTTTTCCGAGAAATCAAAATGCCTATCTGTCTGTCCATCCATATGCTTGTTTTCCATCCAACTGTCTTTCTGTCTGTCTGTCTGTCTGTCTGTCATCCGTCCGTCCGTCTGTATGTCAGTCTGTCCGTCTATTGTTTGTATGACTGTCTGTCCATCTGTTGTCTGTCGTCTATCTGTATGTCTATTTGTCCATCTGTCTGTCTGTCGTCTATCTGTATGTCTATTTGTCCATCTGTCGTCTATCTGTATGTCTATCTGTCCATCTGTCTGCCTGTGTTATCTGTATGTCTATTGTCCATCTGTTGTCTGTGTCTATCTGTATGTTATCTGTCCATCTGTCTGTCTGTCGTCTATCTGTATGTCATCTGTC
>JASPKP010005825.1:7500-15201 GCA_030674155.1 Stramonita haemastoma | reverse complement strand
TGCAGAAACCACAGAAAAAAAAGTAGTTTTAGTGTCCTGAAAATTTTTGAAAGGTTTTTTTTTTTAATTTTGTTTCGTTAAAATTTGAAAAAAAATTTTAACATTATTTTGTTTTTATTTAATACTTAAAAATAAAACCCAAGAAAGGACATAGTTTTTCCTAAAAAAAAGTAAGGAAATGTGTATGTGTATCTGGGTTTTTCGATTTTTTACAAATTTTTGGGGAAATTATGGGGTTTTAGCTTGATGAGCCCAGGCTCCAAGAATAAGAAATCAAGTGGTAAGTCTAAAATCTACAAAAGTGTGTAAGGTAATGTGTCTAAAAACTAATAAAATGCATAGATTTAGAACGTCTAGTAACTGTGGGAATTTGAAAAATCTAACATCAGGTGGCCCAGAATAAAAGGGAAACGGAAAAATCTATGCTCATAACAGCAGAGAAGATGTGTAAGCTTGTAGATCGGGAAAATTAAAAAAATATGTGTAATCTAACTTTATTGGGAAAATTTGAAAACATTTTCAGGTTAAAGTGCAAAAGATTCTGAAGAAAAAGGGGGTTCAGTACACTTTCAAATAAAAAGGGAAAGTGTAAAACACTCACACATGCATGCCCCTCGCGGCGCACGCCCCCCACACACACACCCCCACAAAACACACAACACACACACCACACAACCCCGCAAAGCACGCACGCACGCACCCCGCGCGCGCGCGGGGGCGCGCCACACAAACAAACAAACAAACAGACAAACAAAAAAGATCTGGTACTAGCAATCCCAGTAAGAAGTAATTAGTGGGACTTTGAAAATGACTGAGGGGTTTCCTTTTAACGTAATATATAACAGGCATACAAACAGGGTCAAAAATGAAGGCTTAATCTCTCTCTCTCTCTCTCTCTCTCTCTCTCTCTCTCTCTCTCTCTCTCTCTCTCTCTCTCTCTCTCTCTCTCTCTCTCTCTCTCTCTCTCTCTCTCTCTCTCTCTCTCTCTTAAATCCTGTTCCGCTTTTCGTAAGAGTAGGCCATCGTGTGCATTTACAAAACTGCATACACACGGGGACTGGATGTAAAAAAGCACAAGAGTGTTTATTCCATTATCCTCGATATAAAAGAATAAATCAATCAATCCTCGATATAAAAGAATAAATCAATCAATCAATCAATCAATCAATCAATCAATCAATCTCTCTCTCTCTCTCTCTCTCTCTCTCTCTCCTCTCTCTCTCTCTCTCTCTCTCTCCTCTCTCTCTCTCTCTCTCTCTCTCTCTCTCTCTTCTTTCTCTCTCTTTCTCTCTCTAAGTCTTTCCCAGCCTCCTGACAAACATAAAGCAGCATTCAGCTTATTCCATTTTCCTGCATATCTCCCTCTGTCTCTATCCCCCCCACCCAACAATTAATTTCCGTGCAGTAATGCTGTTCAAACATCGCCATATGTACTGACAAGGCAGGCGCCGGTTTCTGTGGGTTTCGTGTCGATGCAAAGTAAACACACCCATCATCAGAATGCTGAGAAAACTTCCTAGTGTGCTGTATCTCACTTTGTCACAACAGGCTTGTCTACATGAAATTCAGGCTTCTGTCTCCATAAAAGCCTGTTTTGCTTGCATTGCAGGGGCATCTGTTTTCCTAATCCTGTCAAGGGAAGGATTTTCTGGAAGAATTTGTCAAGAGAGCATTTCTTGGAAGCTTAGTTGTTTTATGGGTCCTGGAGTTGTCTTGCTCACAAAATCAGGGTTTATTGGTTTCAGGGTCACACCAGATGAGATGTCAGACATCTTGTTGTAGGCGGATACATTTTCGGTTTACATTTCAGACAGGTGCTTTTATTCTTGCTGCCTAAACAGCTTAAGAGTATCAGTTTCCTTTAGAAACTGTTTTCTGTGACTGTGACTGTGCTCTGTGTGTGTGTGTGTGGGGGGGGGTCTCTGTGTGTGTGTGTGAGTGTGGTGTGTGTGTGTCTCTGTGTGTGTGTGTGTGTGTGTGGTGTGTGTATCTGTGTGTGTTTGTGTATCTGTGTGTGTGAATGTGTGTGAATGTGTGTGTATGTGTGTGAGTGTGTGTATATGTGAGTGTAGATGTATGTGTCTGTGTGTCTATGTGTCTGTGTGTTTGTGTCTACTTATTTGTATTTGGTCAAGTGCTGCCTGTGTTTATACCCTACTATTGCCAGAGAACATGAGCAATGCTTTGTAATCGTTCATTCTGCAAGGAGTGTTAAGGGTAGCATGATGTATTCAGTTCCTGCCTCGATATTCCATCAGCAACAATTCATTTTTCAGGTGTTCTTTTTTTTTAGCAGAAAGCTTCATCAGATCTCTCTCTCTCTCTCTCTTCTCTCTCTCTCTCTCTCTCTCTCTCTCTCTCTCTCTCCTCTCTCTCTCTCTCTCTCTCTCTCTCTCTCTCTCTCTCTCTCTCTCTCTCTCTCTCTCTCTCCACACACACACACACACACACACACACAAAACCAAACTAAACCAAACCAAAACATTACAAAAACAGCTTTTTGGAGTCATATTTTATGCATCACTGCATGAAATGTAAATTTATTTACACAATAGCATTACATAACATTTGCTACGTCATGTACCAAAAGAAACTGAAAAAAAGATATGTAACAAAAATGACTAAAATCACCACGTAGGTTTTGTGATAGATGCGAGCCACAGACATGGTGGATGCATTCCTAGGAGAACTAAGTAGCACACATACCAACACCCACATCTCTGCATGGTACAACATCTAAAACACGCACACAGCAGCTATTGGTGAGGTGCTTGTAGTGCTCTCCGGTCAGTCTAAGTTAACCAACAAATAGTTATCACATTAAGTAAGTGGGCATTTTATGAACAGCTGCTCCTCACCCTTGTTGGCACACATATCACATCTTTTGCTTGACTATCATATAGAAAGAAGAGACGAGAAGGAAGAGAAGAACAACCTAAAGTAGCAAAAGTAGAGGGAAAAGAAACAAAGAAGGAGGAAGAGAAGAAGAAGAGAGAAGAAGAAGGAGAAGGAGAAGAAGAAGAAGAAGAAGAAGAAGAAGAAGAAGAAGAAGAAGAAGAAGAAGAAGAAGAAGAAGAAGAAGAAGAGACGGAATACAAGAAAGAAGAATATAAGGAACGTAAAAATGGGGCAAGAGAAAAAGAAAAAGAAGAAAAAAAAGACAAGAAGAAGAAGAAAAAGAAGACAAAGAAAAGTTTTTTTTAAGGATGAAAAAAGAACAACAAGAAATAACAACAGTAGCAACAAAATGGAAAGAAGAAGATGAAACAAAGAGAAAAGATATGAAGAGGAATAAATATAGAAGAAGAAGAAGAAGAAGAAGAAGAAGAAGAAGAAGAAGAAGAAAACAACAACAACAACAACAACAACAACAACAACAACAACAACAACAACAACAAGAAAGTTAGACAGCATAACATACATTACAAAAGACAGAAATGGGATGGAAAATAGTGAGGCTCACAACACAGAAGTAGGCCAGCTTCAAAACAGGGTATCTCCTCCCCTAAGGATTTCTCCCATTACTTCTTTCTTTACTCCCCTTTCTCTCTGCCAAGTCTCTTTACAAACCTGTCCTTTTTTTGTGACACACCATTGGTCTTGGAAGAAGAAGCTAGTTTGGAAAGAAACATGAGCGGACAATACCAGACATCCCACACCCTGTCTGGTCAGGCCTGACATCTGACGTTTCCATTATCACACGTCTCTATCGCCCCCCATCCCTTCCCCTCCCCTCCTACCATCACCCCACACCCCACACCTGTACAACACACTTCATTAAGGGTGGAGGACGGATGGAGGAGAGAGAGAGGAGGGGTGGGTGGTGATGACTGACGTAATGAACTCCATCCATCAGGTGTCTCAGGGCAGACATCAGTGTGGACATCGTCTTTTCTTCTGCCTGTCTTCCTGGGGGACCACACTGGTCTGGGTCAGGGTCTGTTGGTTTTTGTCCTGGATACCAAAAATTTGAGCGTTAGTGTGAGAGTGCTCTCTCTCTCTCTCTTCTCTCTCTCTCTCTCTCTCTCTCTCTCTCTCTCTCTCTCTCTCTCTCTCTCTCTCCTCTCTCTGTCTCTGTCTCTGTCTGTCTGTCTGTTGTTTACAAGATTCTACAAGATTTGTTTTCATTTCTCATGATCAGTACACATGTGCCATAGACAATCCCTTTCAATCTTCTCACAAATATGGCTTATAGAATAGAGGCCATGCAGATCTCATACAAAGCTGACAATCCTGTGTGATCCTGTGTCAGGAAGTTGTTCAGACTTTGTCCTTTCATAAAGATTAGTTAGTCTGCTGCAAAAAAGTGCTACTCAAAAGTTTTTACACTGCACTCTTTTATATATTGTTCTGAAACTTAAAACTCAATGCATAGAAAAGCCTCTTGTAATATGAATACAACTTTTCAAACGAGCAAAATGGATTTTCAGACACCAGTAAACATAAAAACATTTCTCCTGGTTTTCATCAGTAGCATAAAAGAGATAACTATTATCATATTTTCTTGTGGTCACTCCTAACCTTTGTACATATAAATTATCTGCTTTTCTTTGTTCCTTGGCTAGACCTCCCAATGTTCATCAAAAGTAAGATTCTGCTTGTGCAGCTATTTTGCCATCATTAAGGTATCTGCATTCTAACTTTGGGGGAATAGTATCAGTTTAAATCTATATGTGCTGTTTGATGTATGACCTGTGTTAAACACATAGCTGTTAAACATCTTGTACCTAACTTTCAGAGCACACATGACAATAAATGAAAATACTTTTATACCGAGTTTATAAAATCCTTTTTTATTGTGATGGCCCTCTAGACACTTGCTTTTGCCTTCCTCAAAAAAATAGATGGGCGGGGGGGGGGGGGGGGGGGGGGGGCGTTGAATTAAACCATGGATTTTCTCCATGATTAAACACTTTGCTATGAACGTTGTTTTCCCTTGACATAGTGTGAGCCCTTGTGTAGCTCTCATAGTTTGCGAGGCAATAAACACGAATAAACGTGCATTGTGAATGGCTGGTTTAACCATGACAAGGCTGGTTTCAGCCAGGCAGAAAGGCTTTGCAGAGGTCAGATTTTGTTCCGGCCGCTGGATAATTTACAGACTGGTAATGGGGATGTTTACAGCTGTTTGGTTGCCTGCAGCATGAGGGGCACTTTATGTGTGGTTCTTTGATCAGTCAGGGAGGCAGGATGACTGTTGTAACTTTGGTGAACTGCTATGGCCGTGGTGCTATGTTGATGTTTATAATGCTGGGTTCTTTTCTCAGGAGAATGGTTATGTTTTGGCTATAGTTCTGATATGTGTTTTGTGTATCTGGCACATACACACACAGACAGGAGATGTAGGTGAAGTATCATGGTCTGCAATGTACAGACAGAGACATAGGGCGATGATAAGTGTTGGTAATGTGATAGAAGAGCGTGTTTAATTAAAGATATTATGGAATGTACAAAGCAAGGTTTGTATGGCTGAGAATCACCCAGATAGCTGCAATTTTTTCACCTTTTTTTAAATGGATTGAAAGATGGTTTTGAGTAAAGCAGTAAAAGCAGCTCTGGTAACATGACATTACACTACATTACCTGATCCGATTATCTACTGTTTTGGAAGAATGCCTATACCTTTCCTTTTTCAAAACCCATAGCATTGGTGAGTGTGTTGTTTACACCAACTGTTCAGAAGTATATTGAATTGTTGGTACTTGCATACCACTGCAAAGGTTTTTCAGAAATGTTTGGCTGGTGCATTCTTTGAAGTTTTCAGCTCCTTTGAACATTTGACTATCTTCTGTGAGAAGCGGTTTTGTACTATGTAAACAGAAAGGAGCATCAGACTAAATTAGCTTAGCACCATTTAAGACACCATTTAGGACATAAGTGTGCAAGTGTGTTTTCAGAAGACAACTACTGCAATCAGGTGAATAAATATGCTCAGCTGCCATTTTCTCTCTTTCCCATTTACACGTAACAACAGCACCCTTTAAATACCCAAAAATAATTGTCAGTGTTTCTTTCCTTTGGAAATAAAAACAGTAGCTTTCATGCACTCTTTCGACAATTACTCTTGTGATGAAGCTATGACTGAACCTCTGAACTGATTTTCAAGGCATGCAAGCATGTGCATGTATGCCCATGAGCATGCATACATGTGTGTATGTGTTTGTGTGTGTGTGTGTGGTGTGTGTGTGTGTGTGTGTGTTGGTATATATATATATATATATTATATATTATATATATATATATATATATATATATATATATATATATATATATATATTTTATATATATATATATATATATTATTGTGTGTGTGTGTGTGTGTGTGTGTGTGTTGTGTGTGTGTGTGTGTGTGTGTTGTGGTGTGTGGGCGCGCGTGTGTGTTAGTTATTGGAAAATATCATTCATACATTTCTCTTGTTTGAAGACCTCATTTACACAAAAGGTTATTTTTCATTTACTGGAAACAAACTCTTTCCTATCCACTTGAGAATATTACCTGATTTATTTTGTTCTAACTCAGCAAATCTATCAAGAATATCATGCGCTCTCTCTCTCTCTCTCTCTCTCTCTCTCTCTCTCTCTCTCTCTCTCTCTCTCTCTCTCTCTCTCTCCTCTCTTCTCTCTCTCTCTCTCTCTCTCTCTCTCTCTCTCTCTTCTCTCTCAAGCAGAGAGATGGCTGTACAGAGAGGGTGTAGCCACTACCAGTGTGTTTCTCCACTTCCCTCAGTCTGCCTTCTGCCTCACCCTGATACAGCACCACACCTCCCACATTTCATTTCCGTGATATAACGCTGTCCAAACATCCCCTGCATAGGAAAACACAATCCCTGTTTTTTCTATGGATTCCGGCAAATGCAAGCCAAACAAACTGGCTGTAAGTTAGGTCGAGAAAACTTGCAGTTTCTTCCCTGAATCTCTTTCACTCTTTTCTTCCAGATTCAATGATTCAAGGAAGTTTATTGAGAGTGTCAGTGTGCATGCCTTAGCTCTGCAGTGAGCAAACAGGAATTCCCATTTCTGTTGTTTCAGAGTTGTGGCCTTGTTTAAAGAATAACAATCTTTGTCATGTAAGCAGTGAAATGATTAATTGTTGTTTGAACAGAACTTTTAGTTTTTAGAGAAAAATATTTGATGCTTGGCAAATTGAAACTATGTTCTAAAACTTTTTCGTAACTTAAAAAGTGCATAACCATAAAAAAGTACTTATGGGTGAGAGTACAATGTTTTGTTGTTTATCATATTGTGATCAAAATATGTTACAATAGTGGGTTGTATACGTGAGGGGTTTTATTAAAATTGTGCTTCCTTCAAAGTTTTCTAAAATGATGTGTTTTTCTTTACCAGTCTATTTTCCGCTGTGCATATTTTTGAAAACAAGCAAGTGCATAAACTTATTTGTATACACACACATGCAAAAATAATGTTTGCACACCTCCCCCCCCTCCGTACACATGTACACACACATACACACACACGTGCGCACGCACACAGACACAAACACAAACACACACATACACACACACATACACACACACACACACACACACACACACACACACACACACACAACACACACACACACACACACACAGAGGAGGAGGAGGAGGAGGAAGATGTCAAACAAAGCTACCAAGGACTACGAACAATATGTCTGGGTCATTTCATCTATGTATTACAAATCTTTCGTCAGCAGTTAACCCT
>JASPKP010005824.1:7500-15205 GCA_030674155.1 Stramonita haemastoma | reverse complement strand
AAAAAAAAGATGTTAAAAGTTTTTTTTAGTTTTGCCCTTGCAGGACACTTTTAAAAATTTCCCCCACAAAAACCAATTATGGGGCCAAAAGGCCAAACAAAAAATTTCTGCTCTCCTCCTCTCCTCCTTCTCTCCTCTCTCTCTCTCTCTCTCTCTTCTCCTCTCTCTCTCCTCTCTCTCTCTCTTCTTCATCTCTCTCTCTCTCTCTCCCTCTCTCTCCCCCTCTTCTCCCCTTCTCTGCCCTCTCTCTTCCTTCCCTTTCTCTTCCCCTCCCCTTCGAACCTAGGGTAAAAACTTTGCCCCCAATTTAAGGGGTAAAAATTCCTTAAAAATTTTTCTCAGTTTAAAAACTTGCTGACTCATTTACCAAAATCCTTCGGATAAAAATTTTTAAAAAGAAAAATTCGTTGGGAAAACGCAACAAAAATTAGCCCACGAAATATTTTTGGTTTTCGAAAAGGGAAGGAAACCGTGTGGCCCCTAACAGATGACTATTTACAAAAAAAACCCCAAAAAAAACTTGCAACCCCGGGGACTTGAATTGTAAAAAAACACTTATCTTCGAGGGTAAAAGAAATAAATAAATAAAATCCCAAACAAATAAAATTTTCTCTTTTCCCCTCTCTCTCCCCTCTCCTCTCTCTCCCCTCTCTCCCCTCTCTCTCTCCTCTTCCTCTCCTCCTTTTCCCCTTCTCTCTCCTCCTCTCTCCCTCCCTTCCCCTCTCTCTCTCTCCATTCCCTCCTCTCTCTCTCTCCTCTCTCCTTCTCCCTCTCTCCCTCTCTCTCCCCTCCCTCTCTCTCCCCTTCTCTTCTCTCCCCCCCCCCCTTCTCTCTCTCCCCCTCTCCTCTCCTTTCCTCTCTCTCTTCTCTCCTCTCCTCTTCCCCTTCTCTCTCTCTCTCTCTCTTTCCTCTCTCTCCCCTCCTCCCCTCCCTTTTCTCCCTTTTCCCCCCCTTTCCCTCCCCCCTTCTCTCTCTTCTCTCTTTCCCCTTTTTCCTTCCCTTCTTTTCCTCTTGTCTTTTAAAAAAAACCCCCCCTTTTTCCCCTCTCTCTCTCTCTCCCCCTTCTCCTCATCTCTCTCTCCTCTCTCTCCTCTCCCCTCTCTCCTCCTCTCTCCCCTCTCTTCCCTCTCCCCCCCCCTCGCTTCCCCCCCCCTCTCCTCCCCCAACTCACTCTCCCCCACTCCCCCTCTCCTCCTCTCTCCTCTCCCCCCTCTCTCTCCCCTCTCTCCTCTCCCCCCCTTTTCCCTCCCTTTTTCCCTCCCCCTCCCCTTTCTCTCCCCTCTCTCCTCTCCTCCCTTTTCTCTCTCTCTTCTCTCCCCTCTCTCTCCCTCTCTCTCCCCTCCCCTCTCTCCTCTCTCGTTGAAAATGTGTTTTAAGAATTTAATTCACCTTCAAAATAAAATTTTAAAACTATTTTAAAAACATTGACCTCAAAGAATAATTTCTAGTTTTTTAAAAAAAAAGCAGTCAAAAATGATTTTACATTTTTAAGTAATTTAAAAGAACTTAAATGTCAACAATGTGACATTTTCATGACAGGGGGAAAATTGGAATAAAAGCCATGCCCTCCATTGCTGACACCAGTAAATCACCTGAGTTTTCAGAACTTAGGGAACGGAATCAAGTGTCATGACCTCACTTTGCTGCCCCAGCAATCAGTCTGCAAAGGGTGCTCCCACTACTTGTTGATTTTTACTTCTGTTTCCATCACTTTTCCTGATTCTGTCTTGGGCCAGGCTTTCAAAAAGTTAAAAAAATTCACTTTCCTGACGCATTAGTTTCATTCTCTCTCTCCCCCTCTCTTCTCTCTCTCTCCTCTCCCCCCTTCCTCTATATTCTCATGTTTACTCTTTAAAAAAATTTTGCGCCTTTTCTTGTTTTTTTTTTTTTTGTTTTGTTCTTTGTTTTTTTTTGTTTTCTTTATTCAACTAAAAATCACATTAATTTTACTTCCCCATTTTTCGTTTCAAAATCAGTGATTTTTATAACATTACCTTAATATTGTATCTCTGTTTAATTCTTGCCTGTTTTTTAAAAGCTGTATGGTTCCTTACTTTTGATATTTGGATCAAAATTTTTTGATTTTATTTATTTTTTTTTTGGCAGAAAAATTTCCCCCCCCCCCCCCAATAAGGATATTGTTAAAAAAAAAAACCCCCCTTTTTTTAAACCAAAAATATGATTTATATCCATTAAACTTTTGACAAAAGGGGATTGATTTTTCAGTTGTTTATTTCATTTGTTCTCTTTTTCTCTTTCCTTTTAAAAAACTTTCTATTTCCATAAAAAAATCTTTTTTGTGTGACTTCTGATTTTTTGTCTTCCGATCGAGTGATTTTTATTACCTTATATTAATGCCCCCCTTTTTTTTGGGTTTTTTGGTACCGTAAATTTTTAATTTTTTAGAAAATTTTTCATTTTGATGAACCCAAAAAAAGGGGGGGACTGATGAAAAAAAGCACACGATGCTTATCTATTATCCTCGAATAAAATTTTGCCTTGCCTTGCCTTGCCTTCCCCCGCCTTGCCTTGCCTTGCCTTCCTCCTCCCTTCCTTCTTCCTCCTCCTTCCTTTCCCCTTTTTTTCTTTTTCTTTTTCCCCTTTTCTTCTCCTTCCTTTCCCCTTTTTCTTCTTTCCTCTCTCTCCCCCTCTCTTCCTCTTTCCCCCCTCCTTCCCCTCCCTCTTCCTCCCCCCCTCCCTCCCTCCCCTCTTTTTCCCTCTTTCCCTTTTTTCTCCCCCCCCCCCTCCCTCTTCCTCCCCCCTCCTCATCCCCCGTCCTCCTCCTTTCTTTCTTCATCCCTCTCTTCTCCTTCTTTCGATGTTAAAAAAAAGTTTTAAGAATTAAAAAATTCAAAACTTAAAAAAAAATAGTTGTACATTTTGAAATTTAACAACTTGTGACATTGACCGCAAAAAAAAAATCCGGAGGCGTTTTTTTTAAAAATGTATCAGACATTTACCCTTTAAATAAGTTAAAATTAATGTCAACAAATGTGCCGTTTTCTTTTCAGGGAGGGGGGAACGGGGAAACAATGCCAGTGACCACACACCCCGACCCAAAATCTCAGAGCCTAATTTTCAAACTTATGGAACGAACAAGTGCCATGTCCTCATTCCTGACAAGTCATCTCTAAACTTAGGAACGGTAAAAGTGAACGCAATCTTACATCACCCACTAGGGCCTGCGATTTAGGTGATTTTTCCCCGGGGATTAACACAAGCTACCCCCCCCGAAAATTATCCGATAGTGAAAAAATCATGCAAATATCTTGCCCACATTTTAAAAAACCCAAATTTGGGGCTTTGGAAACAAATAAAAATTTTATACCCGGGGAAGCACAAAGTCTAGATGCAAAAACAACAAAAAAGAGTTCTGTTTAAATTCCCTTAATTTTTTGGAATAATAATTTAAATAGAATATAATACAAAAGGGAATTTTAATAGGCTTTTTATTTTTTTCCCCAAAAAAAAAGTCCCTCAATAATTTTACTTGTCAAAAACACAGCAGGAAGCCAAAACTGAAAATGTTCAGGACAATATTTTTTTGTTAGGAAGGACAGGCCCCCTAATGTAAAATGAGTCTCTGTATTACACTAAACAAACGAATGTTACTTGATTTTGTAAAATTCATTTTTCGTATTTCCCCCCCTTGATTCTTGTGGACAGAGCCTGCAAAGTTTTGCACAAAAATTAAAAAAAAAAAAAATCTGATCAAAGAATTTTGAAAAAAAAACTCTGGCAAAAAATATTTGAAAACTTTTATTTTTCTTAGATGCCCCTTTAAAAAAAACCCAAAAAGAAATAGTGTCAAAAAGGATTTTAATTTTTCATAAGGGGTTTTTCTTTTTTAAAGGGGGGTTTAATGAAATATTACTCTATAAAAATTGGGGGTCCCAATTTTAATAAATACAAATTTGTAGGCAACATAAAAATTCCTATCTTTTTCAAACTTTTCAAAAAATTTTTAATGTTTGGGTTTGGAAAAAAAAAAAATGTCCTATCTGCTTGTAGAAAACTTGCAAGGTTTGATAAAGGTTTTCCTCCATGAATCGGATTAAAAGATTAAGAAAAATCAAAATTATTCTCCCCTGGGGCAAACCCGTTAGTGCTTTTTACTTTTTTTCAATGAAAAAATAAAACTTTTTGAAAAGTTTAAGAAAAGGTCCTTAAAATAGGTATTAAGTAGCCATTGATTTTGGCTCAAGTAGAAAATTAATGTACCAAAAATGTTTGTGCAAAGTCACACATCGTTTTAATATAGGTTTTGCTACTAGTTAAAAAGTGGTAACATGTTTCACAGTATTAAGAAGCAGTGGTGATTTTCCAGTGGTATATCATTCATAACTTTTTTTGTGGTATCAAGTTCATCAGATTTAATGAAAGCATACGCTTTTTCTAAAAAGTTTTATTTGACAAAGCAAAACCTTTATTTTTATATTTTTTATAGTGATTGTGTGGTGTGTGTGTGTGTGTGTTGGTGTGTGTTGTGTGTGTGTGGTGTGTGTGTGTGGTGTGGTGTGTGTGTGTGGTTTCTGTGCTGTGCTGTGTTTCTGCTGTTCTGTGCTGGTGTTGTGTTTGTGTGTGTGTGGGTGCGTGTGCGTGCGTGGTGGTGTGTGTGGTGTGTGTGTGTGTGTGTGTGTGTTTTGGGGTGGGGGCAGTCGTAGGGAGGAGACATTATGGTAAAAAAAAAAGTACAAAAGAAAAGGTGTGTGTGTAGGAAGACTATGGAAAGCACATTCACAGCAGTGAGGAAAAAATAAAGAACTAGCAATTAACTTTTTTTCCGAGAGTTTCGTTTTAAGCTATTTAAATGGATGCAACGTATTAAAATATTTTGGGCTTGAATCACTTTGTAAAGAAGAAAGGCTGTAGGAGGATTTTAAACGTTCACCTTTCTCACAAGTAAACCACAGGGTTCTGGATTCGATTCCCTAGCTTTGTCATTTCTTCCGAGTTTGAGGAAAAAAAATTTGAATAAATGTCAAGTCTTAATTAAAGAGGGCTCAAAACCAGTTTTGAAACCGTGTGTTTTCGGACTTGTATCAAAAGAAACCACGACAGTTGAAAATGGGAAAAGCAGGGAGGTACCTCGCTTCTCTTTTGGTAAATTTGATGGGGTTAAATTCTCAACTGAATCCCCGAAGTGGGATTACAGCTACATTATATGGGCGAGGAAAAAATAGTCGCATTTGCAAAAAAATCTCAGAGCCCTGGCCAAGTAAGAAGACAGAAAAATCAGTTTGATAACCGAAAACCCCCAGAAATTTGCGGACAGCCTTAGCGGCTTAATCTGATCTTGATTTAAAACTTGATGCTATTTCGAGCTTCATGTCATTGTGTCTACAGCTACATACCACTTGTCTACGAACTTTTTGTGTCCACATGCAGTCTAACATTCAGACCGACCAGCTGACAGACAGCCCTTGCATGCTTTTTAACTTGTTGAGACTAATCCTAACACTAACCTCAACCTTAACCCTGGGCCCCACAAAGTGGACACAAAAGGCAGGTGGGGCAACATGGTATAGAATGCTGACAGTGACTGGCTACACATTGTTTGATGGGAGGATGGGCGCAAGAAATTTCGCGAAAAAATTCATAGGAAAGGAGAGAGGGGGTTGTTTATAATGTTCTTGTATATAAGGATGAGGAAAGAGTTGCAATGACTGGAAACTGGGGGTAGGCAGTCAATTTTTTTTGGTTAAATACGTAGAAGGGTTTTAACAGGGAGATTTTTAGAAGCGGTTTTATTTAAAAAGTATTTATTTCAACGTCTTTAACATTCAAAAAACTAAAGATGGTGTTGGTCTTACAATGCATTTTAAAATGAAATTTTAAAGGTCTATTGAAAACTGAATGTCGACTATTTTGAAAAAAAAGTATCGAAAATGTCAAGCCTTTTGAAGACTTTAAGTCAATCAGATCCAGGTACTTACGGACTTGTCCCCTTAATGAAAAGAACCCACAGTAGTGGATAATCCGAAAGTGTTGTGAGGTACCTCCCGACTCTACTGTTAAATTTGATGGATATATTCCCAACTGTATCCTCTAAGCGAATTTGGGGTACCTAAAATGGTTGGAGTTAAAACGGTCTCATAGGCAAAAGAAATTCACCATTGGACCTCGGGACCCAAGTCAAGAGACAGAAAAAAAAATCACTTTGATGAAAGAAAATAACCCAATGAGAATTGAAAAAAAAGGGCGCTGGTTTTATAAAATATTTTTGAATAATCATTGGAGGAAAAATACTAAGACAAAAGGAAATACATTACAGGAAGGGGGCATTATCAAAGTAGAGAGCAGGTTCAGGTCAGTGTGTGTCAAATTCATTCGAACCAGTAATCTTATTTCAAGATGGTATATTGCATAAGCAAAACATTTGCTTTTTTGTCAAGCCGTCTAAGGGAAATATATAAACAAAAAGAATATCAAATCTTATAGAAAAGGACGTGTTTGTGTGGGTGTGTGTTTTGTGTTGTGTGGTGTGGTGTGTGTGTGTTGGTGTGGTGTTGTGTGTGTGTGTGTACTCATATACTGCATTTAGTTTTACTTATTCCCATTATCACCTGATATCACCATTTCTCCATATCCCAAAAAGAGCAAAAAGAAATAATCACCCTTTTTCCATACCCAAATAAGGAGCAAAAGAAATATTCACCCTTCTTCCATACCCAAATGAGTGAAATATTCACCCATCCTCCATACCCCAACAAGAGCAAAAGAAATATTCACCCTTTCTTTCATACCTCATCAAGAGCAAAGGAAATATTCACCTTTCCTCCATACCCCAAGAGCAAAAGAAATGTAACCTTTTCTCCATACTCCCAACAAGAGCAAAAGAAATGTTCCCCCTTTCTCCATACCCCAACAAGAGCAAAAAAAATATAACCTTTCCTCCATACCCCAACAAGAGCAAAAGAAATGTTCCCCCTTTCTCCATACCCAAACAAGAGCAAAAGAAATATAACCTTTTCTCCATATCCCAACAAGAGCAAAAGAAATAGTCCACCTTTCTCCATACCTTAACAAGAGCAAAAGATAGTCCCCCTTTCTCCATACCCCAACAAGAGCAAAAGAAAATAGTCCCCTTTTCTCCATGCCCCAACAAGAGCAAAAGAAATAGTCCCCCTTTCTCCATGCCCCAACAAGAGCAAAAGAAAAAGTGCCCTTTCTCCATACCCAAATAGGAGCGAAAGAAATACTGTTTAAAACTGATGAATTTGTACTGCAGGAAAAAATTTTGAATGGTAATACCCCAGGTGTTTATCACCAATGTACCCTATATTGTGCAAACCAACAGAAAAGCTGCATACCCTTTTTGTGTGTATGAACCTTTATAATGTTTTTTGTTGTTGTTTTTTTTTGGAGGGGGTTATTATGTGGAAAAAAAATCTACTGAAATAGAATGTGTGTGTTTATAGAAAACTTTAGAATTTCTGGATTTTCAAGCTGCAACCAACATAACTTTTAAAAAGCTCACAATAACTTTGGAAAGGATGGATATCCAGGAAGAATAAAAATGTCGCATTAGAAAAACCCAAACCTATGTACACATCGTTCCCTTTCAAAAAGCAGTTTCCCGTATTTGACACAATCCGTAAGAAAACATTTTTGCCTTTCATTATAAAATGCGTGCAAGATTGCTGTCATCTGGTATTGGTGTACTGTTACCTTATTTCCTTTTTGCCTGTTACTTTGCAATAGG